>MU674210.1:3944-63483 GCA_026770625.1 Nicotiana glauca | reverse complement strand
ATGTGATAACAAAACTATTTTATTTTATAATTTTGGGAGTAATTGTCGTGAGAGCAAAAATCACGTGCTCACACTTCCCACAATTAAACAACATGAAAACCTTTCAATAAACTCATAACTCGAGACTATACGGCATATCAAGACAGAAATCAACACCCTTTAGCCCTTTTTACACCTCAAACTGACGCTTTTCGTCACTTTCAAATCATCCGATTATAGCCCGCAGTCATATCCTACTCGTCATTTAGTCATCCAACCACTCCCCTTCCATAATTTCCACTCATAGTGATATTACCGGGTGTACAAGAAAACACATGCTCACACAACTGAAATCCTCGTGCTTAAGCTACAGTCATAGCCCGGCTTCAAATCCTCCAAATTGACCCCCTCATCAGCATACAGGAATCACATGTCACATATCCTCCGAGGACTCACAAGTCATTGATGTTCAGCCAATATCGAGCGCTCGCATGCGCATACGGATATGTGGAAGGAATTCAAAGAGTTACGCCCCAAGCTGAATCAATGTTGCACGATAAGGAAAGAAAGAAGGGAAGTTCATCCTAAATGCCCTGTTGCCTCTCGAAGATAGGTATGGATGTCATCATACCGATCTGCAAGACTCAACTAGACACTTGCTCATGACTCGTAGAACCTATGAACCTAGAACTCTGATACCAACTTTTCACGACCCAAAAATCACAAGTCGTGATGTCACCTAACTCGACCAGCTAAGTAAGCCAACTAATAAAAGATACAAGCCAAATGAACTTATAGGAAAGTAAAATAGGATTATTTGAACTATTAAGAAATTTACCCAAGAACTGGTAGTACAAATCATGAGCATCTAAGACTTAGAATTTAAAAAGCTGATAAAAATAATTACATGATCTATATGAAAACTACATGAACAGTTTAATAATATCTAAAACTACCAAGGACAAGTGGCAGCTTTTATCCGAAATACACGAATATCTTCAAGGTCAATGTGACGACCCGGCCAATTATCACGTGAGTTGCCGCCCCGTTTCCCTCATTTTTCTATTTCATTATAAGAGTCTTCGGCGAATGAGTCGAATTGGATTGGTTTTGGAAGGAAACGAGACACTTAGTCTCTTTAAGGAAGGGTTATTTTGGAAAAGTCAACTGGATGTTGACTTATGAATTAGAGGGCTCGGATGTGAATTCTGGTGACTCGGTTAGCTTCGGACGATGATTTTTGACTTAGGAGCGTGATCGGAATTAGTTTTGGAGGTCTGGTGTAGAATTAGGCTTGAATTTGCGAATTAGCATTTTGGCGAATTCCAGTTGATAGGTGAGATTTTGATCCGAGGGTCAGAATGGGATTCCAAGAGTTTTTTAGCTTCGCTAGGTGATTTGGGATGTGTGTGCAAAATTTTAGGCCATTCGGAGGTAGTTTGGTCGATTTTTTATCTAATGCGTGTTTCGAAAGTTTTCAAAGAACTTAGGCTTGAATTCGATGTAATTTGATGATTTTGGTGTTAGTTGATGTGTTTTGATGATTAGAGCAAGTTTGAATAATGCTTTAAGATGTGTTGGTACTTTTGGTTGAGGTCCCGAGGCCTCGGGGTGATTTCAGATGGCTAACGGACGATTTTTGGGATTTAGGATGTTGCAGAAATTGCAGATTCAGTGTTGCAGACATTTGTTCTCTGCGATCGCAGGAGGGTCTCTGCGATTTCATAGAAGGATTTTAAGGGGATTATTGATTGTTCAATGCGATTGCATACTGAGTGTTGCGATCACACAGTGTTAAATGCTGATGAATTGCGATCGCAGGGGGTCTGTAGCTATCACATAGGGTATTTTGAGGGGCTGGAAATTTTGTGCTCTGCGATCGCAGAGGTTAGGATGCGATTGCATAGAGTATGCTACAGTGATCCGGGCAGAATGTTCAAAACATTTCATCCGCGAACCCAAACCCATTTTCCACCATTTTTAGCATTGTGAGAGCTACTTGGGAGCATCTGAAGAGGTATTCGAAGGAGATTGACTGGAGGTAAGTTTTATGAGTTAAAAACACAATTATATTGCGGAATTATCCTTGAAATTCTTGAGAATTTAGCTAAATTGGAAGAAACTATGGCTTGTGATTTTAAGATTTTAAATTGGAATTTGAGGGGCCATTTGTGGTCCGAATTGAGAGTTTTTGGTGTGTATAGACTCGTGGCGAGATAAGGAACCCGCTGCCGTGAAATTTTTTGAGTTTCAAGATATGGGCCCAGGGCTCGGGTTTTGCAAATTTTGTGATTTTTGATGTTTTTCGATTCTTTTTGATTGGGTTATGTTCCCTTAGCCTATTGTGATTTATTCGTTGTGTTTTTTATCAGATTCGACACACGAGGAGGCCGATTTGAGAGGCAAGGGCACAACGAGCTAAGATTTTAGTAGGCTTGAGTGAGTAATGATAGTAAATGATATCCTAAGGGTTTGAAACCCCAGATTTGCACAACGTAGAGCTATGTTGAGGTGAAACATGCGCCCTTTGACGAGCGCGGGGTTATTTACTACTGGGGATTGTGACTTGGTCCTTCCCGTTTGATATTTTACCACGTATTTAACTGAGATATGTTTGTTGTCCACATGATTTGGGTTTCTTGCCATATTCTGGGGTTCATGCCGATTACTTGAGTCCTCCATGGATTTTTATCACTCTTTCCTCACTATCTAATTTACTACTTGAACTCAGTCCTGTTGATTATACTGTTTTACAAACTCAGCCGCTTTAATTGCATTTTGAGACTTAAATGATATTTCCACTGTTGTTTGGGCTGAACTATTATTTATTGATGCCTGATGGGCTTATGATGTTTTATGGAGTGAGTGAGGCTTTCAGGCCCTGAGTGTGATGTGAGGAGGCTTTCAGGCCTTGTGAGTGATGTGAGGAGGCTTTCAGGCCTCGTGAGTGATGTGAGAAGGCTTTCAGGCCTTGAGTGTGATGTGAGGAGTCTTTAAGGACGCGAGTGTGATGTGAGCAGGCTTTCAGGACTTATGTTGATATAGCGCTTGGGCTGTAAGGGGCCCCTTCGGATTCTGCACACCCACAGTGAGCACGGGTACCCATGTGATATGATACTGAGCCCGAGGGGCTGACATTGTGCTGAGTGACTGACACTGAACCCGAGGGTCTGATATTATGGTGAGTGATTAATACTGAGCCTGAGGGGCTGATACTGTTCTAAGTGATTGATACTGGGCCCGAGGGGTAGAAATCTACTCAATATTTACTTGCTGTTTTACCTAATTTACCTAATTTTTAAAAAGGGGATTTCTTTGATTCTTTACTGTTCTACTGATTTACTATTTTTACTGCCTGATATAGAATTGCTTTGTGAAGTTACGTGTTTTCATACCTTCGGTTATTATTTATTACTCAGTGGGTCGGAGTACTCATATTACTCCCTGCACCATGTGTGCAGATACAGGCATTGAGGAGTTCGCACCTGAGCGCTCATTCTTTCCAGACTAGGCAGCGAGTTAGAGTGACGAGGTAACTGTTGACGTCCGCAGCCCCTTGTCTCCCCTATTTTATATGATTTGAGTTTCTTTCAGACTATTGTATCGGATATTTTACTCTGTAGATTTATAACGATTTCTGTAGTAGCTCATGGCTTATGACACCCCGGTACGGGCTGTGTCGGGATGGTTTCCCTCGTATTTATTGCTATTTCTGCATCATTTGCTATGTTAAGCATGTTTTAGAATTATTAATGTTAATTAATTGCTTTAAAAGAGGTGTTGGCATCATTCTAGCTGGCCTTGTCATCACGAGAGGCGCCATCACGATCGGATTTGGGAATTGGGTAGTGACAAGTTGGTATCAGAGCCTAGGTTACTAGGTCTCGCGAGTCATGAGCTGGTTTAGTAGAGTCTCGCAGATCGGTATGGAGACATCTGTACTTATCCTTGAGAGGCTGCAGAACCTTTAAGGAAAATTCACATTCTTGAGATCCTGTCGTGCGAACTTGTTGATCCGAGTACTAAACTTGTCTTTGTTCTATTCTCTCACAGATAGTGAGGACACGAGCTATCGAATGTGACAGACGACCACCAGTACCACCCACTGAGGCCACCAAAGGCTGTGGACGCGGTCGTGGTCGTGGAAGAGGTAGAGCAGCAGGGGCAGCACCTGTGGATCATCCAGTTGCCCCAGCTTAGGACCAGGCTCCAGCAGCTCCAGTTCAGGCGCCAGTTGTGCCCATTGTGATTCCGGGTCTTGAGGAGACTTTGGCTCATATTTCGACAGTTTGCACTGGCCTAGCTTAGGCAGTTTTAGCCACCACAGTAGTAGCTACTTCACAGGCTGGGGGAGGCAATCAGACCCCCCGCTGCTCGCACACTTGAGCAGGTAGTGCAGGGATTACAGACTCCAGAGGCACCTCTAGCTCAGCCAGTTTCACCATTACAGGAGTTCAGAGTTCCAGCTATGCCTGAGGATGAGCAGCATCACCTCAAGAGGTTTGGTAGACTCAAGCCTCCAACATTCAGTGGTGCTGAGGGCGAGGATGCCCAGGGTTTTCTTGACATGTGTCAGCATATGCTCCGTACAGCGGGGATCCTTGAGTCTAGTGTATCATTCACCACCTTTTAGTTTACTGGCGCTGCCTTCACTTGGTGGGAGGCGTAGGCCGACTGGTGCAGCACCTTTGACTTGGCAGGAGTTCTCCACTCTCTTCTTGGAGAAGTATGTACCGCAGTCCCGTAGAGAGGAGCTGTGCAAGCTGTTTGAGTGGCGACGATAGGGGGATATGACTGTGTCTCAGTACGAGATGAGGTTTTCAGAGTTGGCTCGTCATGCCGTCTGGATAGTTTCGTCGGATCGTGAGCGTATCAGGAGATTTGTTGATGGCCTTAACTACCATCTCCGTGTTCTTATGACTAGAGAGAGAGTACTGGGTGCTTAATTTGAGGAGGTAGTTGATATAGCTCGAGAGATTGAGGCAGTTCGCCATCAGGATCGAGAGGAGAGGGAGGCCAAGAGGTCTCGAGGTTCTGGCAGTTACAGTGGTGCTCCTTAGAGGGGCCAGTTCCAGCAGGGTAGGGGTCGTTCTTTCAAGCTCGCTCTATCGGCCCATCCCAAGTATTGTGGGGCATCTTCAGGTCATGGTTATCAGGGTTCGTAGCAGAGTCAACCTTCACTCAATGCTCTACCAGCACAGAGTTCATCTCGAGCCCCATCTGTTCAGGGTTCTTCTAGGCCAAGTGCATCATCTAGTCACTCCGGCGTAAGGGGTCCCCTTTAGTCTTATTCCCCAGCACCTGGGAGTTGTTACGAGTGTGGAGAATTTGGGCATATATGGAGGCAGTGTCCTTGTCATGCTGCGAGCTCATCTTAGCAAAGGGGTCAGCCCTTGTCTTCTGGTCCAGTTTCTTTAGCACCCGCCCCGCCAGCTAGGGGTAAGGGTCAGGCAGCCAGGGGTCGCCCCAGAGGTGCAGGTCGATCAGGTGGTGGTCAGTCTCGCTTTTATGCTCTTCAGGGCAGGACATATGTTATTGCTTCAAATATTGTCATTATAGGTATTATTTCAGTCAGCCACAGGGATGCCTCAGTCTTATTTGATCCCGGTTCCACTTATTCTTATATGTCCTAATATTTTTCTCATTATTTGGGTACGACCCGAGGGTGTCGTTCTTTACCTATTCATGTATCTACCCTGGTGGGCGATACTATTATTGTAGACCATGTGTATAGGTCATGTTTGATGACTATTGGGGATTTGGAGACCCGAGTTGATCTATTGCTATTGAGCATGGTGGATTTTGATGTTATTTTGGGCATGGACTGGTTATCTCCGTGTCATGCTATTCTGGACTGTCATGCTAAGACAGTCACTTTGGCTCTACCGGGTGTGCCGAGGATCGAGTGGCATGGTATGACTGACTATGTTCCTAGCCGGGTGATCTCATTCATAAAGGCCCAGCGTATGGTTGGGAAGGGTTGCCTTTCATATTTGGCATTTGTGAGAGATGTTGGAGTCGAGACTCCTAGCATTGATTTTGTCCAGTTGTGAGGGAGTTTCCCGATATTTTTCCAGCAGACCTGCCGGGCATGCCACTGGACAGGGATATTGATTTTGGTATTGACCTGGTGCTGGGCACTCAGCCTATTTCTATTCCGCCATATCGTATGGCACCAGCAGAGTTGAAGGAATTGAATGATCAACTTCAGGAACTCCTAGATAAGGGGTTCATTCGGCCTAGTGTATCACTGTGGGGTGCACCAGTTTTGTTTGTAAAGAAGAAGGATGGAACCATGAGAATGTGCATTGAGTACAGGCAATTGAACAAAGTAACAGTGAAGAACAAGTATCCTCTTCCTCGCATTGATGATTTATTTGACCAGCTTTAGGGAGCGAGGGTGTTCTCCAAGATTGATCTCCGTTCGGGCTATCACCAGTTGAAGATCAGGGATTCAGATATTATGAAGACTGCTTTCAGGACTAGATATGAGCACTATAAGTTTCCTATTATGTCTTTTGGGCTGACCAATGCCCTAGCAGCGTTCATACATTTGATGAACAGTGTATTTCGGCTGTATCTGGATTCATTCATTGATGTTTTTAATGATGATATTCTGGTGTACTCGCGTAGTCAGGAGGAGCACGCGCAACATTTGCGAGTTGTATTGCAAAGATTGAAGGAGGAGAAGCTTTATGCAAAGTTCTCCAAGTGTGAGTTTTGGATCAGTTCAGTTGCTTTCTTAGGGCACATGGTGTCCAGCGAGGGTATTCAGGTCGACCCGAAGAAGGTAGAGGCGGTTCAGAGTTGTCCTAGACCGACCTCCTCCATAGAGATTCGTAGTTTCCTCAGTTTGGCAGGTTATTATCGTCGATTTGTGTAGGGATTTTCATCTATTGCATCGCCCTTGACCAAGTTGACTCATAACGGTGCTCCATTTGTATAGTCGGACGAGTGCGAGGAGAGCTTTGAGAAGCTCAAGACAGCCTTGACCACAACTCCAGTATTGGTTTTTCCCTCAGCTTCAGGTTCTTACACTGTATATTGTGATGCTTCGAGAGTTGGTATCGGATGTGTATTGATGTAGGAGGGTAGAGCTATTGCTTATGCTTCTCGTCAGCTGAAGCCCTACGAGAAGAACTACCCTGTACATGATTTGGAGTTGGCTGCTATAGTTTATGCCTTGAAGATTTAGGGGAACTACTTGTATGGTGTATCTTGTGAGGTATTCACTGATCATCGCAGTCTTCAGCATTTGTTCAAACAAAAGGACCTTAATTTGAGGTAGCGAAGGTGGCTGGAGTTACTTAAGCACTATGATATTACCATTCTGTATCACCCAGGGAAGGCCAATGTAGTGGCCGATGCTTTGAGCTGAAAGGCAGTTAGTGTGGGGAGCTTGGCATACATTTCAGTTGGGGAGAGGCCCTTGGCAGTTGATGTTCAGGCCTCGGCTAATCAGTTGGTGAGACTAGATATTTCAGAGCCTAGTCGGGTGTTGGCTTGTGTGGTTTCTCGGTCTTCCTTATATGATCGCATCAGAGAGTGCCAGTATGATGACCCACATTTGCTTGTCCTTAAGGAAAGGGTTCAGCATGATGATGCGAGAGACGTGACTATTGGTGAGGACGGTGTGTTGCGGATGCTGGGCCAGATTTGTGTGCCTGACATGGATGGGCTTCGGGAGTTGATATTAGAAGAGGCCTATAGCTCGCGGTATTCCATTCATTCGGGTGCCGCGAAGATGTATTGGGGCTTGAGGCAGCACTATTGGTGGAGAAGGATAAAGAAGGACATTGTAGGATATGTGGCTCGGTGTCTCAACTATCAGTAGGTAAAGCATCAGAGACCGGGTAGCATGCTTCAGCGGATGATTATTCCCGAGTGAAAGTGGCAGAGAGTCACTATGGATTTTGTGAGTGGTCTTCCTCGGACTTTGAAGAAGTTCGATTCGATTTGGGTGATTGTGGATCGGCTGACCAAGTTCGCGCACTTCATTCCTGTATGTACTACTTATTCTTCGAAGCAGCTGGCAGGGATCTTTATCCGGTAGATTGTTCGATTGCATGGTGTTCCAGTGTCTATTATCTCATATAGAGGTACTCAGTTTACTTCTCAGTTTTGGCGGGCATTTCAGTGAGAGTTGGGTACCTAGGTAGAGTTGAGCACAACATTTCATCCTCAGACGGACGGTCAGTCCGAGCATACTATTCAGATATTGGAGGACATGTTGCGTTCCTGTGTTATTGATTTTGGAGATTCTTGGTATGCATTTTTGCCACTTACAGAGTTTGCCTACAACAACAATTATCAGTCGAGCATTCAGATAGCTTCGTATGAGGAATTGTATTGGAGGCGGAGTAGATCTCCAGTGGGTTGGTTCGAGCCCGGCGAGGCTAGGCTATTGGGGATGAAGTTGGTTCAGGATGCCTTAGAGAAGGCGAAGCTGATTCAGAAGAGGCTTCGTACAGCACAGCCGCGTCAGAATAGTTATGCGAATCGGAAGGTTCGAGATGTGTCTTATATGGTTGGTGAGAAGGTCTTACTGAAGGTTTCGCCCATGAAGGGCGTTATGCGATTTGGAAAGAAAGGGAAGCTGAGTCTGCAGTTTTTTGGGCCTTTTGAGGTACTTAGGAGGATTGGGGAGGTGGCTTATGAGCTTGCCTTGCCACCCAGCTTGTCATGCGTGCATTCGGTATTTTATGTTTCTATGCTCCGGAAGTATGTTGGGGACCCATCCCATGTATTGGACATCAGCACGGTTCAGCTGGATGATGATTTGACCTATGATGTGAAGCCGATGGCCAATTTGGGTCATCATGTTCGGAAGTTGAGATCAAAGGATATAGCTTCGGTGAAAGTACAGTGGAGAGGTCAGCCCGTGGAGGAGGCTACTTGGGAGACCGAGCGGGAGATGCGGAGCAGATATCCTCACATGTTTGAGGCTCCACGTATATTTCTTGACCTACTTGAGGACGAGCATTTGTTTTAGTAGGGGAGGATGTGATGACCCGGCCCATCGTCACATGAGTTGGCGCCCTGTTTTCCTCATTTTTTTGCTTCCTTATGTTTCATTATAAGAGTCTTAGGTGAATGAGTCGAATTGGATTGGTTTTGGAAGGAAACGAGACACTTAGTCTCTTTAAGGAAGGGTTATTTCGGAAAAGTCAACCGAACATTGACGTATGAGTTAGAGGGCTCGGATGTGAATTTCGGTGATTCGGTTAGCTTCGGAGGATGATTTGTGACTTAGGAGCGTGATCGAAATTGATTTTGGAGGTCTGGTGTAGAATTAGGCTTGAATTGGCGAGGTTAGCATTTTGGCGAATTTCGGTTGATAGGTGAGATTTTGATCTGAGGGTCAAAGGGATTCTGAGAGTTGTTGTAGCTTCGTTAGGTGATTTGGGATGTGTGTGCAAAATTTCAGGTCATTTGGAGGTGTTTTGGTCGGGTTTATTATCAAATGCGTGTTTCGGAAGTTTTAAAAGAACTTAGGCTTGAATTCGATGTAATTTGATGATTTTGGTGTTAGTTGATGTGTTTTGATCACTGGAGAAAGTTTGAATAATGTTTTAGATGTTTTGGTACTTTTGGTGTAGGTCCCAGGGGCCTCAGGGTGATTTTGGATGGCTAATAGACAGTTTTTGGGATTTAGGATGTTGCAGAAATTGCAGGTTCAGTGTTGCAGACATTTGTTCTCTACGATTGCATAGAAGGATTTTGAGGGGATGATTGATTGTTCAATGAGATCGCATACTGAGTGTTGCGATCGCACAGTGTTAAGTGCTGATGAATTGCGATCACATGGGATCTATCGCGATCGCATAGTGTATTTGAGGGGCTGGAAATTTTGTGCTCTGCAATCGCATAGAGTACGCTACAGTGATACGGGCAAAATGTTAAAAATATTTCATCCGCGAACCCAAACCCATTTTCCACCATATTTGAGCATTGTGAGAGCTACATGGGAGCATCTAAAGAGGGATTTGAAGGAGATTGACTGGAGGTAAGTTTTATGAGTTAAAAACACGATTATATTGCGGAATTATCCTTGAAATTCTTGAGAATTTAGCTAAATTGGAAGAAACTAGGACTTGGGATTTTAAGATTTTAAATTGGAATTTGAGGGGCCATTTGTATTCCGAATTGAGAGTTTTTGGTGCGTATAGACTCGTGGCAAGATAAGGAACCCGTTGCCGTGAAAATTTTTGAGTATCGAGATATGAGCCCGAGGCTCGGGTTTTGCAAATTTCGTGATTTTTGATAAATTTCGATTCTTTTCGATTGGGTTATGTTCCATTAGCCTATTGTGATGTATTAGTTGTGGTTTTGATCAGATTCGACGCGTGAGGATGCTGATTTGAGAGGTAAGGTCATAGCGAGCTAGGATTTTGGCCGGCTTGAGGTGAGTAATGATAGTAAATGATATCCTGAGGGTTTGAAACCCCGGATTTGCACAACGTAGTGCTATGTTGAGGTGAAACACGCGCCCTTTGACGAGCGCGGGGTTATTTACTACTGGGGATTATGACTTGGTACATCCCGTTTGATATGTTACCACGTATTTAACTGAGATATGTTTGTTATCCACATGATTTGGGTTTCTTCCCATATTTTGGGGCTTCATGCCGATTACTTGAGTCCTCCGTGGATTTTTATCACTCTTTCCTCACTATCTGATTTACTATTTGAACTCAGTCCTGTTGATTATACTGTTTTACAAACTCAGCCGCTTTAATTGCATTTTGAGACTTAAATGATATTTCCACTGTTGTTTGGGCTGAGTACTACTATTTCTTGATGTCCGAGGGACTTATGATGTTTTTTGGACTGAGTGAGGCTTTCAGGCCCTGAGTGTGATGTGAGGAGGCTTTCAGGCCTTGTGAGTGATGTGAGAAGGCTTTCAGGCCTCGTGAGTGATATGAGAAGGCTTTCAGGCCTTGAGTGTGATGTGAGGAGTATTTCAAGCCTCGAGTGTGATGTGAGAAGGCTTTCAGGCCTTATGTTGATATAGCGCTTGGGCCGTAAAGTGCCCCTCCAGATTCTGCACACCCACACTGAGCGCGGGTACCCATGTGATATGATATTGAGCCCGAGGGGCTGACATTATGCTGAGTGACTGACACTGAGCCCGAGGGGCTGATATTATGCTGAGTGATTGATACTGAGCCCGAGGGGCAGATTTCTACTCACTATTTACTTGTTGTTTTACCTGATTTTTAAAAAGGGGACTTCATTTGATTCTTTACTGTTGTACCGATTTACTATTTTTACTGCCTGATATAGAATTGCTTTGTGCTGTTACATGTTTTCATACCTTCGGTTATTATTTTAATTATTATTACTCACTGGGTCTTAGTACTAACATTACTCCCTGCACCATGTGTGAAGATACATGCATAGAGGAATTTGCACCCGAGCGCTGATTCATTCCAGACCAGGCAGCGAGTTAGAGTGACGAGGTAGCTGTTGACGTCTGCAGCCCCTTGTCTCCCGTATTTTATATCATTTTAGTTTCTTTCAGACTATTGTATCAGATATTTTACTCCGTACACTTATAGTGAATTCTGTAGTAGCTCATGACTTGTGACACCCCGGTTTGGGCTGTGTCAGGATGGTTTCCCTCGTATTTATTTCTATTTCCGCATTATTTGCTATGTTAAGCATGTGTTAGAATTGTTAATGTTAATTAACTGCTTTAAAATAGGTGTTGGCATTGTTCTAGATGGCATTGTCATCACGAGAGGCACCATCACGACCAGGTTTGGAAATTGGGTCATGACAGTCAACTCCCGACTTCACCCGCAACTCCGCTCCAAAAGTCTACATGTAATGTGCAGAAGTGCAGTATCAGTACAACCGACCCCATGTACAGGTAAGTATCTTGTCTAACCGCGTTGAAGTAGTAATGAGGCTTTCTAGTTAAAAAAACACTATAATGTAAACTAACAATAGAACTATCTATAGTATAATAGAATAGAGCACACGATACGACTGTATGAAGCAATAACGGGGTACCAGTAAGAATCACAATTCAACAGTTTCCAGTATCTCGACCAACCCTTTCCTTAGAACGAGAACCCATAAACCACAACAATTACCTCAAAACTTTCATAGTGTGAGAGAAGTACTCAAGATATCAAATCCAACAGCACGACAACACCCTTCGTGCATTTATCTCATCCTCACCATGTATGCGTACAACAGTACCAACCAAATGATAGAGATATCGGTAACAAAAATGACAAGAAAGGACATACGCAAGTAGTAATAATGAATGAGAATGTACAGAAGAACATCAGTAGTAGATTAAGCGGAGAGCATAGAAATAATGACAACAATTAGGAAAAAGCATTATAACTTCAACTAACTAGCACGATGGAGGCATGGAGATAGATATTAAAAATAAGAGAGGGGTACATGTTCTTTAGATTGTAACAAGTAGAGGCGTGAATGACCAACATGGAAGAAGACCCGTACCTAAGTGCAACAAAACATATATGATATGGATGAAATCATAACATCAGGAAGTAGGCTTTATATTTACAAGTTAAACAAGTAGAAGGAATACGCAACACAACAAAAATTGAGATAGAGAATAAGGACATAATAGTGACGACAAGTCACATAAGAACCATAAGTACGATAGTAACAATTCAAGGTAAGACATGAAGATATCTGCAACAAAATAATATCACGGCATAATGCATGTCCCTCGTCCTCACTTGCATGAAAACACCCATCGTTCCATGAACTCCCAATGATACAAAAGTATAATAATATAAATGCAATGGCACGGCATCCCCCTTCGGCTTTTACTCACAAATGACATGGCACGGTATCACCCTTCGTGCGTTTACTCTCAACAATATGGCACAGCATCACCTTTCGTGCTTTTACTCTAAATAATATGGCACAACATCACCCTTCGTTCTTTAAACTCTCCCTCACATGATAATGTATAAACAATGGTACGACATCACCCTTCATGCTTTACACTCTTCCTTACCAGGCATATAAATATCAATGACAAACTAGGCAGGAAGCATAAATAACGTCAAAGAGAGTGTTTGAACGAGTATTTCAATGAATCCCAATCACAACGTTCCAAGCCAACAATAGTTCCATAAGCCCGCAAGAACCTTATTATTCAAGTATTCCAACCAATCTCATAAATTATCTACTACACAAGTATAAAATCTAGTATCTCAAGAATATACATCGTAGCAATGTACTAGTGATTATGCATAGTGATGACTGAATTAGACACATCAAAGTGTTCTCATAATTTCATCAAATTTGATCAAGTTATAACAAGCTAAGCCTTAGTTTCTAACATTTAATACTATTTTCATAGTATCTAGGAGTCAAGTAAGGAATGAGACAAGAAGGTCACATAATTATACAAGACACAATTATAATATAACCTACCCCCGAACATGATTAATCCAGGCACATACATTACACTCGTCACCTCATATATGTATCACCCCCACATGTAGAAAATAATATCAAATTGTTATACCCCATATTTTCGTATATAAAAGTATGCCATAAGTAGATTGATGGAAGCTCAGAAATGAGATGGTACATCCCGCATTTTAGTATGTTAAAGTTTTGTCTTAAGTTAATCAACGTAAGTTTGGGAATGAGATTATTTTGAGATTATAAGCATTATGCTATTTAAAACAAGTGATGAATATATCCGTGAAGGTGAGAGGGTAAGCAAATCGAAGAAAAATAATTTCGTTGAAGTTTAACATTTTGGGATAAAATGCGGACCGAATTAAAATACCCAATACTTATGGACGAGTACCATACAAGGTACCACGTAATCATGATAGTAAGGTATGTAAGGTATGCTAAAAGTGAGTAATATCCTAAGTAATTTAGGATAATTCTTAATTATGTGAATGATTGGGTAATTTTGCATTTTTAAGTAGGAGATTAACTTGTAATTTAATTTTGTGGATAATTATTTAAGTGAAGATTTGGATAATTGTTGGGGGAACAACAATCCACGTGAGATCATGGAGGTGTGGCAGCAAATTTCCAACAATATCTTGCCTAAGGAGGTGGTGTCATTACTTACTTCCATATCTCATTTTGGGAGGAAAAATGCTCTTAAGGAGTCCTTTCTTAATTCACAAAGTACGAAAGTCTTATGACTTTGTGAAATTAGAACAAGCATACGGATGAAACTTCAACAAAAGGCATACACAATATTATGATCAAATTGAAAGGGAAGATTCAGCAAATTCAAAATATTAGCAACGTGATTTTGCCACAAAGATCATATGAGGCTACGTAATGTTATAGCAACATGATTTTGAGATTCTAAGCGAGTATGGTATAATATTTCTCAAGAATATCATACAGATTTTTCCCTACTTCAGTTATGTTAAGGCTATCCCTTCTTTTTTTTTGGAATGATTCAAATTATACAGAAGAAACGAGCAAACGCACAATTTTTATAAATGACTCCATTCATAGAGATACTATGGGTCTCTGTGTTCTTGATTTCCCATGTGACATATTATTATATTTTTTGTTCATGGGTCTCAGAATAATACACAGTTGATAAAGTTTATCCGAAAGGAATATTGAAATTATTAACATATTTTCATTTCATTCATTTAAACATGTACATTGACCTATCACCAGATGGCGTTATATACACATATATATATGCGTGTGTGTGTGTGTATATATATATATATATATATATATAGAATATGGAAAAAGGTTACGACGTTGTATAGGCACCATCACCTGATCAGCTAGTATACGTTGATGATTTTTCCCACAGTGGTCGGATGATATGACGGGATATACTTAGAGGCTTGATGATGTTATGAACACATGTACCTATGCACGGCATGAAATTCATACACATATGCATGACACTGTAAGTATTAATGATTCACAGAGTTGTTCAGACTTATATGTTGAATCTTTTCCTCCATGTTTCTCTCATGTCTATTATTTACTGATTTTTATTCCTTAAATACTCAGTAAATTATTTGTATTGATTTTCCTTTTGCCTATGTATGCTGCGTTTCATGCCTGAAGGTCCCAATAGATAGGTTGAGAGCCCTCCAAATTGGCCACCAGCTCAGCGGAAGGTGTTGGTGCGCTCCATTTGTTCCGGAGTTGCTTATGTGCTCAGTATGATTAGAACACGTATTGATTAGTAAGGCGGGACCCTATCCCAACCTTTGTGATATTTATGTACTCTTAGAGGCTTGTAGACATATGTTGTATAAGTGAAAGATTGTACGGCCTTGTCAGTCTATGTTTAGTGTACGAGTGATCATTTTGGTCTTATAAGCCAGTATGTCATATGTATAAGTTTGTATTCCCTCATTTTTTACTTCAATTCATTCACCTATGATAGAATGATACAAAAGATACGTTACATAGGTACTTGGTTGAGTAAGGTACCGGGTGCCCGTCGCGGCCCATCGATTTGCATCGTGATAAAAGTGGTATGATAGCAGTTCTATCCTAGGGAATCTACAAACCATGTATAGTAGAGTCTTGTTAATGGGTGTCTTATGCACCACACTTGTAGGTAGGAGGCTATAGGGAATTTAGGACTGTCACTCTTTCTTATTACTCTAGATCGTGTGGTAGAGTTGAGTTGTATGTACTCAATTTCCTAAACTCTATCTTATTCGTAATACGAAAATGCCTACATCCATAAAGATGATTGGTCAGCGATATAGATGTGAAAGAGTTAAGTCAAAGAAACTCGATTTTTTCATCATGCTTATGATGGATAAATATGAGGTATTCAGTAGAACATGTGTGTATCAAGATGTGTGAGCTTCTTGATAAGGAGCCTTAAGGTTAGAATATCTATCCACCTATATGGTGAAAAGTAATGAGAGATTCAGAAAGTAGATAAAAGTTTCAACAAGTAGAAGAAGCAAGGTGAAGAAGGGTATGAGGTACCCAGTTAATGAAGAGTATCAGTAAGCACAATTCAGGCAGAGGAATATAAGCCTTTTATGTTACCTTCAATTGTAATAGAGGTATGTATAATTGGCCACACCTATCTCAGTTATACCTTATTGGGGGCTAACAAGTGTAGTTTAATAAAAGGTCGGGATATCAGGATCCGGATGGGGTTAGAGTAACCCAAAATGATGAATTTATTATTTGCGTTAGTTGACATTTCCAAAGGATATTGAAAATGTTCTAATAGATCTCCTTGCGAGACACCCAGATGATGCAATCTAAAATAGTACAGTTGGATATGAGTACTATAAAGATAGATACTGGGAGCCTTGAAGGGATAAATATTACCTTAGTGTGGCTCGCGTCCCTAGTAGAGCGAGAATGTTAAGTAACCTGAAGAGCCACTAGATGGAGCAAAGGGAGCTAAAAGCAAAAGAATGTCTTATTTGAGTTTTCATAATAAAGTGACAGGCATAAATATTAGCAGAGAAACAAAAAGAGAGATAATAAAGCATTATGAGTAAGATGTAATACATGGATGACAACGATAGAAAAAAAGACAGCAATACAAAATCTATAGTCAAGGGAAGGAAAAGATGAGAGGTGACAGGCCTTGAGACAACAAAAGAGTATAGGCCATAAAGTCATATCCTCATTTTGAGAAATAAGTTTGACTCTAAGTGATTACCATAAGGAAAAGTTAGACCCCGGAGCAACCGAAATCCGTATGAACTCGCGAACAAGATAAACTAAACATGAATTAGCGACTGAGTAATATGATAATAGTCGGCATCATGAGAATTTCAAAGATTGCATTCCGACAATAATAGAATGGGCAACAGAAGAATAAACTTTAAAGGTTATTCAGGAAGATGTTTTCCAAAAGCAAGCAATGTGAACAAAGATAAACTTAAGGAATTATGTGTGCTAGTTACGTTAAGTGTCACCCTCGTGAGTAAGGAATTTTGTTATCCTTGATACAGAAGGATTACCGCGAGGTGAGTAAGGGTCATCGATGATGTGAAAAGACGCCAAAGATGAAGAGGTAGAACATCGATACATAGATCATCATAGCACTAAATCATAATACTCCCCTAAAGGGGGTGATGTGGAGTGATGTGACATTAAGTTAGAATTAAGTGGCTCTAGTAGCTATGGAATGGTAAAGGAAGAATGTGATAAATATGAAAAAGGAATGAGATTGCACTTATCCGGAACCTACAGATATGCTACGATTCCAGAACATTATGCAAGCACGACGTCAAGGAATGGAAGTAAGGGTTCCTGCCCGGGATGTTATGGATAAATAAGGAGCCAGTGCGAGAAGTAAGTTAAGACAAAAAAAGTAACACAGGAAAGAATACACGGGATATTGATATAAGAATGGGCCAACGAGTAATTAGTAATTGATTCAGGAAGAGCCTAGCTATATCTAGACAAGAGAATACAAACAAATCAATAGATTGTGCAAGATAAACATAATGAAACACAACGTGGGGAATTCAGTCTCGCAGATATGACATTGTAATACTTAAGGTATATTCAAATAAGAGTTGGGAAAGTTAAAGATACCGTATGAGTGTTACACAAATAAAGGAGAATGGCACTGGGAAGACAATCAAAATATAAGTTCAAAAGCAACCCTACAAACACAAGGACATGGAGGTAAGTAACTACGGATAATTATAGTCAATGAAGGACATCAAAAGGTATGTCAAGTACACGATGTAATAAGCTTGTAGTTTTACAATAGTCGGAGGGTCTTCCCTAAGTACTACAACGAAAGGCTAGTTGAGGAAATAAGGAAAAGGCTTCAACCTAAGCACAGGGACCTAAAGAGCAAATACTCTTATAGAAACAATCCCACTACAACTTCGTATGCACTCCATAAGTAAGTGGCAACTATCGTGGATAATGGATGGGAAGAAGAAAAAAATCAAAAGATGATATTCAAGATCATATGGGTTGTATGGAATTCCAATATGTGTGGGCACTAAGATAATCCAAGTATTCATGCAACAAGTAACAGAACAACCAGGAAAAGTAATTGCTTACATTTAAAGAAAGTTGAGAAGGAACGGAAGGAATTATTCTATCAATGGTACAGAGTTATTTACGTTCTAAATGCATTTAAGAGTTCGGAGTATTATCCACACATCATATATGTTGACAATTATACAGCCATAAAAGACTCCGGTATGAGTTAAACAAAATAATTTAGTCCAGGTCATAGACAAAGGATTGAATTGTTAAAGAATGTATAATGGATATTCCACGACATCCATGAAGGGATAAAGTAATAACTAATGCCATGAGCCACAGATCAGGAAATAGCTTAAGCTTACATAAAGGTTGATCAGAAGAAAGAGGAAACTAAAGAGAAACAACAACAAAGTAAATCGGGAGTCTGATTATTGGACCCAAAATTTTTATAGAAATCGTGATTGAGATCATTGCAGGATCACTATTAATATCAGAGGTGCAAGAGGGATAGTACAATATCCATATTCTATAATGGTCTACGATAGAGTCAGTTACAAGAGTACATGATCGGCTCCAACCCTATATCACTATAGAATGACAAGAGTGGTCGATGCAGGTTTTACCGAAAGATGGGATCGAATCCACAGAGAGCTAACATTGGTTTGGGATTGGGTTTCTATATAAACTAGCTATGTGCGATGTTCTTAATTGCACTTCCAATCATGCTTTGTTTGGTTACTATTCTACCTTTAACACTAATGAAGAATGAAAATAAGCTAAGTATGATAATTTTGTATGGTTTTCTCAATTGGTAAAAAGGTACTAGGGAAGTGACTTACACCTAAGCGAGTATCTAACGGGGTCTAAAACTTAGAGCAAATTTATTGTAATTGGGATCATGAGATAACTATTGCACATAGTTACTCACTCTATACCTCTCAGTAGTTTGAGTGACTTTGCCCTAATTAACTTTCTCAAGCTCAATTGGGTGTTTGCACAATGCAAGCAAAATTGGCTCAAGTCGGATATTACTATATCTAGGTTTAACTCTTTAACTGGGGCTATCAATCTCTTGAGTGCACCCCAATTCCTTGTTAGCCTGAATTTCTTAGATTTAGTCTCTCTTTCTCAAGAAGAGTCTAAGTCAGAAAGGTACAAATTAGTGTTTGCAACCACCAATTTAACAATTAAAGCATAAATCAAGCTAAATATCATTTACCCATAAACATTTAAGCCCTAAAATTGAAAACCCATTATATACCCACACTGGGTTGGGTCACAACCCTAGCTAATGGGTTTAGCTACTCATAATCAAAGAAAAAATCAAATATGGAGATTAAATATGAGCCATAAAAAGTAATTACAAGAGTAAAATCTAAGATTAATTGCTAAAGATGTTCTAAAATTACTCAAAAAGGTAAAAACGGATGTTCGCGTGCTCCCCACAACAACAGATGACCTAAAAATCTAAACAAGAACTATTTATACACAACTAAATTTTTTGGACAAAATTTCCCCTACAGAGATACCGCTGACAGCAGAAAATGGGTCGCCTCGGCGCTATGACTACCGCGGCCGTGCAAAAGCAAGCACGGACGGCGGTTCTTTTCCTTTTAGCTGGTTTTGAACTCTGAGTCCGCCGAGATCAGAAAAACACCCACCTCAGCGCTCCTTCAACCGCGGCTGCGAGATATGATCATGGAACGCGATATTCAATTTTTAGCACCAAACTTAGTTCTCTGATTCTCACTTCCACTGAGGGCGAGAATCGGACCGCTGCCCTGTCAGAGACACAGTTGCCGTGCAATTTCACCGCGAGAAGCAGCAACTTGTTAAGATTCAAAAACACTTCTATATTTCCTCAATCCACTGAGAGAGTTATCAGGACCGCCTCAACTGTAAGCCCCTTACATCCGTTGTTATTTCTCGGTGTCAGCGCCCCTTTGATTTCAACTTTGAACTTGTGCAGGTTATGACTTCCTTGTCTCTTTTTGACCAAACACTGCAAGCAAGCACACTAAGTTAGCTATTGGGAATACTTTTACGTACTTTTATTCCAAAACCTAAGCAAAAAGGATCATAAAATAGGCTAGAATCTCTAGTTATAAACTCCTCCAAACTTAAGCTTTTGCTTGTCCTCAAGCAGACAAAGTAACTCCCACCTCCACAAGATACAACAACAACCCAGTATAATCCCACTTAGTGGGGTTTGGGGAGGGTAGTGTGTATGCAGACCTTACCCCTACCCTGGGGTAGAGAGGCTGTTTCCAAATAGACCCCCGGCATCCTTCCCTCCAAGAACTTCTCACCTTGCTCTTGGGGAGACTTGAACTCACCTCCTCAAGATAAAAGAATGGAAAATTTTAGTTGTCCTAAAGTAACCTAATTAAGAATCAATTAGGGCTAGCAATTACCCTCGACTCAAATGCATTATTAAAATACACAACATTTTTAGCACCATGGCTTTAGTGTGACACAAAAGCATCAAGATTTGATTCAACTCATCAAGGAAACTCCTTCTACTACTTTGTTCATTGCATAACCCAAACTCATACTCCTCGACTCTCCGTATGCAAACCTCATTTTTAGATTGTATCACTCAGAATGAGGATTGTGGAAAATACACTCATCTCTCTCAAAGGAAGGTCACAAGTCCGGCTCTAAGTACCATAAGCTTGCCCCTCATATGAGTCACCACTAATGTAAACTCACTCAACTCAAGATCATATAGGGCTTTTGTAGGAATGTAATGAAGGCTTTTAGTTCAAGGTAGGATATATTGGTCTATGAAGGTTTCATCTTTCCTTAAGCACTTCATTTTTTTCATTTTGGCTCACATTTTCTTGACTCTTTGAGTCATTTACTTCTTCCTTAGGGTCTAGATAGACACACTGTCACTCTTTCTTGTTCATTTTAATATTGTTTCTCCTATCTAGTCTTTCCAAACCTTTTATTTTTGCTTTTACTGAATCCCTTTATTTCTTCTACGTTGTTCGCTTTCTTTTTTTCTTTTTGGCTTTTTATTTCTTTTTCATTTTCCTTCCCTTGTCTTCCTTTTGTGATTTATATCCATTTTGCATTCCTCATCTCTTTCCCCAAGTTTATACTTTTTCCAATTTGTGCTAAGGAAAGATCGGGTTCCAATAGAGGATCATTTGAGAACGGATAAAGGCTTGTATCATGGTTTTTGAAAGAATAAGGGTTGTGGCTCAATGGGGTTGACTAGGGATATCATTTTTGGTGGGTTGTGGATGTTTTTTAAGTCTCAATTTGGATCAAGGAGAGCCTACAATCACTTCTCAAGTCAAGCAACACTTAGTATTTCGCCTAGACAAACATTCATGGCAAGTTCTAGACTTATTGGCATAGGACTTGGACTTGCATATCAATACCTCACCACACAAGCTATAGGATTGCTAAAGAGACAAAGTTGAGAGCCCACAACAACCTTAGCTAAGATTTGAGCAACGCAAATGGTTCCGAGAAACCATTCGATGATTGTTTAGCCAACACAAGAGTCTCAAGGTTACAACTATCATCATACTTTAACCATCATTTTTTTTAACCATAAGGTCAAATGTAAATGTGTTAGGCCTAACTGAAGCTTTGGCTGAGGAATTATTGTTCACTAGCTACTATTTACACAAAAGCGAAAAAGGTAATAGACTCAGACCCTTAAGAAGGTTGTCATGCAATCCATCATCAGGAAGAGTCACCCGGTTCACACAAACTCCACCTTTGAAAAAAACCATGGCATTAAAAAAACCAAAGGATTATT
This sequence comes from Nicotiana glauca, assembly GCA_026770625.1. Taxonomy (NCBI): domain Eukaryota; kingdom Viridiplantae; phylum Streptophyta; class Magnoliopsida; order Solanales; family Solanaceae; genus Nicotiana; species Nicotiana glauca. The sequence goes on along the minus strand of MU674210.1, from coordinate 41,780 downwards.
GATTACGAAAACTTGTAAAAATAAGAAGCTACGAATTGAAAAAGAAACTACTAAATGAAATAATAAGTTATGCTATTAAGTAAAATTGCAAAAGAAGTTATGAAGTAAAATATGAAAAGTAAACTGAATATGTACACTAGGGGATTTAGACGAATATACATAACGGGGAATGAATATGTACATGAGAAAGTAACTTTATGTACAAACCGAGATAAAAAAATAACCAAAAGTGAAATAAATGGTAAAGCTATATACATATCAAAAGTGAAAAATAACAATAAAAGAAAAATAAGTGGCATATTTACATCCCAGTATCACAAATCAAAGTAGGACCACCCCTCGCCCCCTCCCCCAAATAAGAACTAGCATTGTCCTCAATGTTAATAGCAAACAATAAGATCAAGGAAGGGGTTAGAGAGTAAAGAAAACTCCCTATGGGTCCTCTGTCTGGGGTCCTGTGGCTGGCCTGAAGCACCTCCTTTGGGTCTTCCAACTGAATCTCCAAATCATCAGCTTGAGGAATCACTCTTCTCCTCCTAGGCTCTCCCTCAGCCTCCTGCTCTTGTACCTACTCTGCCTGAGCTGCTGGCACTGGATCCTCCAATAAAAGCTCTAATGGTATGTCTCCAGCTGACTTCATCTTCTCCACCTCTCCTCTCAACAACTTCACTTACTCATTTGAGGCTCAAGTCTTTTTCAGCTTCTTTGTCTGCTTGCTCAGCTCCTTAATTGATTTTCCTTGAACTGTAAGAGCATCCATGATACGCTTTTGGTTGTCCAGGAGCTTCTTCTGGTTATCCAGAAGCTCCTTGAGATACTCCTCCACTGAAGTTGGCACCTGGGGTTGTGTGGGAACTGACTGGGCTGCTACTGAACTGGATAGTACAGATAGCTTAGAAGTTGTTGTATGTATCCAGTTGTTGATGTTGGAGAGGGTCTGGTTCAACCTATGTACAGTCAAAGGGTATGCTAACGAGGAGGGTACTGAGGAAGGCATGGACATAGATGGTCCGGAGGTAGGATCTGTTATAGTAGTAGGAGGATCAGAAGTAGTGACCACCACTACTGCTTCTTCAAACTGGCCAGTAGAGGTAGTCGCTTTACCCTTGGATTTGGGGTTTCCTAGACCCTGAAGGTTGTACCATGAGAAGGGCTTCTTGGGCTTCACCTTGATATCGAAATCCCTTTTCTCTACCTCCTGATCTTCCAAGTACATGGTGAGGAGGTTCGGAAAGGGGCAGGATCTTCACCCTCGTTGACCACTCTGATGATCACCCTAGATATAATATTCCCGACATTGATCGGGAACCCCACCATGATAGCTGCCACTATAATCGCCCAAAAGACCGGCATGTCACTGTCATGAGTAGTGGGGTCTAGTTTGATGTACACAAATATCTCCTAACCCTTTGCCTCGAAGTTCAGGGTGTTCCTGTAGATAGGAACCCCCACTGCCAACTAATATGGAGTAGTATCCGAAAGACCCAGTAGTGATTCCAACCATGGGCGGGCTGCCTCATCCATAGCCACTTTCTCAAAGTACAACGACTCTATCTTCATCATTAAATCTGATATAATCATTTAGAGTCTTTCTATCATACCTAATCTTCAGGTTCTGCACCTTAGTCACAAATGTGCCCTTTTTTTATGTAGGCGACATTGGAATAGAATTCCTTAACTAGGTGTTCATTAGCATCCGACATACCACTTGTGAAGTATTTCCACCCCACACTTTCATCAAAGTGATGCTTTATATTAGGGTTGTGGGGCAGAAGATCCCTCTCAACAAACTGACGCCCATGTTGAGTGACTTGCTAGGACACCACTCCTGAATTTGTGATAGTCCTGCTCACTGACAAACCTCTATTGCCATACCTCCGGGTTACTTGTCCTTTTCGATACTCCAGTTTGGGTATCCCCCCTCTCCCATCATCTGGTGCCTCAGCATCTTCATCTTTGGGATCCTGTCCAGGTGATAAAGCTGTAGGTGAGGGTGAAGGTGAGGATTCACTTCTCTCTACTGAGCTATCAGATGAATAAGAAGAAATATGAACATTAGGAGAGGCTGGGGGTGTAGGCACGTCTGTCAGTCTAATTCCTCGGGAAGTCTGGTACATATGTGGGCTCAGAGTCACTCTCTGAGGCCTCCCGGGAAGGAAACACTTACTCCCCTCGGAGTGGGATGCAGTTGTTTCTGCAGATCTGATACTTTTCCGCATTTGTCCAATTGATTGCCAGACTGCTAGGGTTAACTTGATTTGTCCTCGTCCCCTACCCCGGAAGGACTCTACTTTCCCCTTTTATTTCTCACCGCCACCTCTAGATTAAACCTTTGTCTGCAAATGTACTCAGTGGAATATTGTTAGTACTAGTGTTAAATGAAGCAGTGAAGAATAGCATAGGAACAATTGACAGTGGTGTAACAACTTGCAGAATCGCTGACAGCGGATAAAGAAGCACGGCCGCAGAACGAGCACCGCTAATCGCAAAAAACTGGACACGACCACGGAGGTATGGGGATCAGACTACCCATCCTCTGATTCTATGGTCCCGTTGAGCGTAGAAAAGTGGGCGCGATCGCGGAAGTTGCCCTGTTGTCCACGAAAAAACAACCGCTGCTGCAGACCCATATTATTGACTTCTCTGAATATGTGCACCGCTGACCGTGAGAAATGCAGTGCGCCCGTGGAGGTTGGGCCGCTGTCAGCAAAATTTTCCACACTGACCACAGTAATCAAAAATTTCCCAAACTCAGATTGCACATGAACATTAACCGTGAAAAACCCACTGCGGACGCGGAATACAAAAACGAACTGAGCACTTCCTAGGGTCTCTATTTTTCTTGTCATTAGCGGATATCATCTACGTTCTTAACCTCAACTAGCTATTAATTGATCAAACTTAACTCTTTAAGCCTAATTTAATTAATACGAATGAACCCTAAGTTAAAATTAAAAGAAAAAGAGTAAGAAGAGATAAAAACTAACAAATAAAAAGAAAAAAAACAACTACAAATCAAAGAACAATTAGGAAGTGAGATTACCAGATGTGTAATGAGTAACAAGAATAAACTTTAATCTTTTGTTTGTGCAGATTAGGGCTCAGATGAACAGTCAAATTTTTTGCTTGAGCGTGGAGAGAGCGAAAAAGGTAAAATGTCTCATGACCGCCTATTTATAGAAAACACCATGGGACCCACACAACTCACTTGGCGCAGCCGCAGAATATCAATGTGGTCTACCCTTTTTGACAAACAAATGGTTGGTTGATTGAACTGTCGGTGAGAGCGGAAAATGGAATGCGGCCGTGGAAAGGCACCGTTGTCCGCGATAAAATGCATCGCGGACGCGGATGAAAAGAGAAGTCTCATTTTGGGCTTTTCAATCTCGCGTCCGCTACCAGATTACTCCTCTGCTATATGGCCACCGCTGACAGCAAAAAATGGAGCGTTGTCAGCGGTCCAACTTCAGAGCGTGCCAAATTTTTTTAGCTTTGTCCTGCACTGCATCAAAAATTCCTACACTCATCTGATAACCAGTTAGTTAAAAACAAATCCTACAATAAGAAGAAAATCAAAAAGAAGAAAAACACATGGGTTGCCTCCCAAGAAGCACCTGATTTAACGTCGCGGCACGATGTAGGTCACCATCAATCATTTGAGATAGATCATTGCCACCACGTGGCTGTCATAAAACTTTCCAAGATAGTGCTTCACTATCTGCCTATTAACTTTGAAGAATTTACCATTTTTGTTTTCAAATCAAGAGCACCAAACGGGGTTACAAGCACCACCATAAAAGGTCCGCTCCATTTCGACTTGAGCTTTCTCGGGAACAGTCGTAATCAAGAGTTGAATAAGTGAACCAAGTCACCTTCCTTGAATTCATTGCTATGGGCATACTTGTCATGTAAGTACTTCATCTTGTCCTTATATAAGGACGAGTTGGAATAGGCATGAAACCGAAACTCATCAATCTCATAGAGTTGCTCCACTCGGAGATTTGCTGCAACATCCCATTCAAGAGTTAACTTTCTCAAATCTCACATGACCTTGTGCTCTAATTCAACTGGGATATGGTAAGCTTTCCCAAATACCAACCGGTACGGAGACATACCAATTGGAGTCTTGTAAGAAATCCTGTAAGCCCACAAAGCATCATACAGTTTCTTTGACCAGTCAGTCCTATTTGCATTAATTGTCTTCGACAATATGCTCTTTATCTCCATGTTGGAGACCTCAACTTGTCCACTAGACTGAGGATGGTAAGGGGTTGAAACCTTGTGATTGATACTATACTTTGCAAGCAAAGTGTCAAATGCCTTATTGTAGAAATGAGAACCCCCATCACTGATGATTGCTCTAGGAATGCCAAACCGAGTAAAGATATTCTTCTTGAGAAAAGCCACAACACTCTGAGCCTCGTTGTTGGGTATAGACATGGCCTCAGCCCACTTGGAAACATAATCGACGGCCACCAGAATATACGTGTTACCACATGATCTCACAAAAGGTCCCATGAAGTCAATACCACACATATCAAATATGTAACCTCAAGAATAGTGGTGAGAGGCATTTCATCCTTCTTTGAAATTCCACTAGCTCTCTGACACTCGTCACTTCTCTTCACAAGCTCACCCGCATTTTTGTATAATATAGGCCAATACAAACCACAGCTAAGCACCTTTGAAGCTATCCTCGCACAACCATGATGACCACCGTAGGAGAGGAATAACAAGCATCCAGAATACTCATTTTCTCCTCTTATGGAACACATCTCCGGATAACACCATCATTACAAATTTTAAACAAATAAGGCTCATCCCAGTAGTAGTCCAAGATATCCCGTTTAAGCTTCTTCATTTGGTTAGAAGAGAGCTCATACGGAAAAATACCGGTCACAAGAAAGTCAGCAACATCCACGAACCATGGCATGCTATTCACCAATACAGATAGGAGTTTCTTATTAAGGAATGAATCATTAATTTTGAGGCCATCATGGGGCCTCCCCTCCTCCTCCAAGCGGGACAACTGGTCCGCCACTTGGTTTTCACACCTTTTTTGATCAACAATCTCTAGATCAAACTCTTGAAGCAATAGAACCCATCTCATCAACCGAGTTTTGGAATCCTTCTTTGTCATAAAGTATGGAGTGCTGCATGGTTAGTATGAACTATCACCTTGTCACTCATGAGATAAGGCCTAAAGTTCTCCATTGCAAACACAATTGCTAGCAACTCTTTTTCCGTCACTGTGTAATTCACTTGAGCATCATTCATTGTTTTGCTTGCACAATACACCGGGTGAAACATCTTTTTTACTCTTTTACCCAAGACCACTCCTACCACAACATCATTTGCATCACACATGAGCTCAAAAGGTAAGCTCCAGTTGGGTGCGGTAATAATAGGAGTAGTTGTCAATTTGTACTTGAGAAGTTCAAAAGCTTTCATGCATTCCTCATTAAACACGAACTTTGCATCCTTTTCTAATAGTTTGCACAAAGGATTCACTACCTTAGAAAAGTCTTTGATAAATCTTTGATAGAACCCCGCATGCCTAAGAAAACTCCTAAACCCTTGACTGAAGTAGGAGGAGGAAGCTTTGAAATCACTTCAATCTTAGCCTTGTCCAGCTCTATTCCGTCTTTGAGATATTATGGCTGAGGACAATGCCCTCCTCGACCATAAAGTGGCATTTTCCCCAGTTAAGCATAAGATTTGTCTCTTCACACCAGGCTAGAACTTTGTCAAGATTCTTCAAACACTCTTCAAAGGAGTCACCCACAACACTGAAATCATCCATGAACATTTCCAAGAAATCCTTCACCATGTCTGTAAATATAGCCATCATATACCGCTGGAAGGTAGCCGGTGCATTACACAAACCAAATGGCATCCTAGAAAATGCAAAGGTGCCATACAGACATGTGAAGGTGGTTTTCTCCTGATCTTCCGGAGCAATCAAAATCTGGTTGTAACCTAAGTAACTATCCAAAAAATAGTAGAAGGCACACCCAGCAAGTATATCTAGCATTTGGTCAAGAAAGGGCAATGGAAAATGATCTTTGTAGGTCACTTTATTCAGCTTGCGGTAGTCCATGAACACCCTCCATCCGGTGACATTCCTGGTGGGAATCAACTCATTTTGCTCATTTGTGACCACAGTCATACCACCCTTCTTCGACGCACATTGCACTGGCAAAGTCCAAGAACTATCCAAGATGGGTACACAACCCCTGCATCTTACCGCTTGATCACCTTCTTTTTGACAACCTCTTGCATAGCCTCGTTCAACCTCCTTTGATGTTCCACGGAAGGCTTGGCATCATCTTCAAGCATAATCTTGTGCATGCAAAAGGCAGGTCTTATTCCCTGAATATCAGCTAGAGTCCATCCAATTTCCTTCTTCCTTCTTTGGATCACATCTAATGTGGCATCTACCTGCACGTTAGTAAGACAAGTAGAAAGAATAACAGGTAAAGTTGAACTAGGTCCCAAGAATTCATACCTGAGGTGTGAGGGAAAAGTCTTCAACTCCAAAATGGGAGGTTCCTCAATTGAGGGCTTTGTTGGCAGAGTCTTTCTACTCTCAAGATCCAAAGAAAGCTTACAGGGCTCATAAGAATAAGAACCCATTCCATGCAAAACATTGACACACTCCTCCCTACCTTCATCCTCATTCACATCAAGGTTCAACAATACCTCTTCTAAAGGATCCTCCACATTGATCATGGCACTAGTATCATCAACTATCACATCCGTGATAAGATCCATAAAAGAATAAACTTCGATACTATTCGGCTGCCTCATTGATTTGCACACATGAAAGACAAATTTTTCATAACCCACCCGAAAGGTGAGCTCCCCTTCTTCCACATCAACCAATGCCTTCCCAGTGTCTAGGAAAGGTCTTCCCAAAATTATAGTCACCTCATAGTCGACTTTGTAGTCGAGAATCACAAAATTAGCAGGCAAGATAAACTTGTCCACCCAGACAAGAACATCATCAATAATACCAAGCGGCCTATTCATTGTTCTATCTGCCATTTGCAATCTCATTGAAGTAGTTATCGGTTGATCGATACCCAAAGGTTTGAACACGGAGTAAGGTATCAAATTTATGCTTGCTCCCAAATCACACAATGCCTTTGCAAAATCCGCACTCCCAATGGTACATGGAATGGTGAAAGCATCGTGATCTTCAAGATTTGGAGCCGTCGAGTGCACAATTGCACTTACTTGATGAGTCATTTTGATGGTCTCACAATCCATAGATCTCTTTTTAGTCACCAAGTCTTTCATAAACTTGGCGTAACCCGATATTTTCTCAAAAGCTTCCACCAAAGGAACATTGATCGACTAGATTTTCATCATCTCAATAAAATTTATAAATTGGCTTTCATTCTTTTTCTTCGCAAGTCTTTGAGGGTAAGGTGGAGAAGGACTTGGCAAAGGAGCCTTGACTTTAGGCACAACTGTTTCCGGCACGTCTATTACGTGTTCCCTAGACGAGTTCACGTCCTTTTGAGTCTCCACCTCATTATCATGAGTATCAATTCTTACTTTGGAATTAAAATTCTCTTCACTCACTTGCTCATCAACTATAGGTACATCATCATCTTGAATTTCAACCTCATCACTCACAACTTCCTTTTGCTTGGAGGTATTCACTTCACCACATCGACCGCTTCTTGTGATCACCGCCATTGCATGCCCAGTATTGTTCCCACCCTTCAGGTTTACTACCATATCACTAGGTAGAGCCCCTTAGGGAAAGTATTCAAAGATTGCGAAATCTGGCCAAGTTGAACCTCCAAGTTTCGGATTGAAGTATTATGGGATGCCAATTGGGCATCAGAGTCGGCATTCTTTTTCATCATTTGTTCAAAAATCATCTCGTTCCTTCCCATCTCATTGTTTGACGAGGTAGGACCTTGGGACTAAAATGGAGGAAGGTTGTTTGGTTTTTGATACATTGGAGGTCTCTGAAAGCATTGCCCCCGATTTTATTGATTTCCATAATTCCAACCCCCTTGGTTGTTGTTTCCACTCTAGTTGCCCTGGTTGTTATGATTGCCCCAATTCTTATTGTTGTTCCCCCAGTTGCCATTTCCTTGTTGGTTTTGATTTCCCAATTTCCTTGGGATCTACACTATTTTTGTTGGTTAGGAGCATCGCCCTTTTGTCCTTGATAATTGTTCGCGTACTGCACTTCTTCACTTTGCTCATCATACCCATCATCTTGGTTGAAACCACCACTACCCTGCTCATATTGATTTGGACTACCTTGACCTTGTTAACCACTTTTTCGCCTCTTGTTGACTAACATGTTTACACCTTCCATAGCATTTATTTGTCTCGGTGCTTGAACTTGCTACAATTAAACTTTTGCCAACTGGTTCATTGTTGTAGTTAACTCTGCTATTGCTTGGCCATGGTCATGGAGCTCTTTGTGCAAGTGAATTACCATAGGATCACCCTGTGGCACATTAGTTGATCCTATGGCACATTAGCTCGACTTTGCCAAGCTGAGCAAGTATATGTCATCTCATCCAAGATCTCACATGCCTCAGCATAAGGTGTGTTCATAAAATTTCCCCCTGCTAGCTGATTCACTACACACTGATTGGTCGTGTTAATGCCATGGTAGAATGTCTGTTGGATCATTGTTTTGGTCATGTCATTGTTCGGACATTTTTTCTCCATTTCTGATACCTTTCCCAGATCTCATGAAATGGTTTATTAGGTTCCTGTTTGAAGTCCAAGATCTCATCTCTCAATGTCGCCATATGCCCCGACGATAAAAACTTAGCTATAAACTTGTCCACCAACTCATACCACATAGTAATGAAATAGTTGGGAAGCCTTTCGAGCCAGTCCAAATCTTTCCCTCTAAGTGGAAGAGGGAACAATCTCAATCTCAATGCATCCTTCCACACATTGGTCTGTTTTCTTTCCTAGTAGGTATCCACAAAGCCTTTAAGATGTTTAGATGCATTCTGATGGGGAGCGCCTATGAAGTACCCTCACTGCTCCAATAAAGTCAACATCACATTTGTAATTTGAAAATTGCCCGCCCGGATCCGGGGTGGGACAATTGCACTTGCGTATCCTTCATTTGGAAGCACCCGAGGAGCAACTCTTGGAGGAGGCGGGGGAGGTTCTGGAATATTGCCATTAGACTAGAGGCCTCGTCTTTAACCTTGAGGTACTAGAGGCACCTCATCTTCACCATTATCATCTACCTCCTCCCCCGAGAGAACATTTCCAAGAGGATCATTGTTTTCCATTTTGTACCTGAATTGATTACTCACACAAGTTAGTAAAATAAAAGGAAAGAAAAACAAGATGCAAAACTAGTCAGATAGACAACCAAAACCGTTTAGCTCCCCGGTAATGGCACCAAAAAGTGATCGGCTCCAACCCTATATCACTATAGAATGACAAGAGTGGTTGATGCAGCTTTTACCCAAAAGGTCAGGATTGAACCCACAGAGAACTAATATTGGTTTGGAATTGGGTTTCCATCTAATCTAGCTATGTGCAATGTTCTTAGTTGCACTTCCAATCATGCTTTGTTTGGTTACTATTCTACTTTTAACACTAATGAAAAATGAAAATAAGCTAAGTATGATATTTTTGTAAGGTTGTCTCAATTGGTAAAAAGGCACTAGGGAAGTGACCTACACCTAGGTGAGTATCTATCGGGGTCAAAAACTTAGGTCAGACTTGTTGTAATTAGGATCATGATATAACCATTGTACATAGTTACTCACTCTATACCTCTCGGTAATTTGAGTGACTTTGCCCTAATTGGCTTTCTCAAGCTCAATTGGGTGTTTGCACAATGCAAGCAAAATTGGCTCAAGTCGGGTATTACTATCTCTAGGTTTAACCATTTAATTGGGCTATCAATCTCTTGAATGCACCCCAATTCCTTGGTAGCCTAGATTTCCTAGACTTAGTCTCTCTTTCTCAAGAAGAGCCTAAGTCAAAAAGGCACAAATTAGTGTTTTCAATCACCAATTTAACAATTAAAGCATAAATCAAGCTAAATATCATTTACACATAAAAATTTAAGCCCTAAAATTGAAGACCCATTAAATACCCACACTAGGGTTAGGTCACAACCCTTGCTAATGGGTTTAAATACTCATAATCAAAGAAGAAATCAAAGATGGAGATGAAATATGAGCCATAAAAAGTAATTACAAGAGTAAAATCAAAGATTAATTGCTAAAAATGTTCTAAAATTACTAAAAAAGGTAAAAAGCAGTCGTTCACGTGCTCCCCAAAACAACAGATTACCTAAAAATCTAAAAAAGAACTATTTATACACAACTAAATTTTCCAGATAAAATTGCCCCTACGGATATACCGCTAATAGTGGAAAATGGATCGCCTCAGCGCTATGACTACCGCGGCCGCGCAAAAGCAAGCCGAACCGCGGTTCTTCTCTTTTTAGTTGGTTCTGAACTCTGAGTTTGCTGAGAGCGGGAAAAAACCCACCTAAGCACTCCTTCAACCGTGGTCGCGAGATATGATCGCGAACCGTGGTCTTCAATTTTGAGCTCCAAACTTAGTTCTCTGTTCTCACTTTTGCTGAGGGCGCCGCGGCCGCGTTAGAGACTCTGTTGTCGTGCAATTTCATGCGGGCAGCGGTAACTTGTTAAGCTTCATAAACACTTCTCTAATTCCTCAATTCGCTGAGAACGGCATCAGGACCGCCTCAGCGGTAAGCCCCTCGCATCTGTTGCTATTTCTCGCAGTCAACGCCCCTTTGATTTCAACTTTGAACTTGTGCAGGTTTCACTTCTTTTTGAGCTGGTTACAACTTCCTTGTCTCTTTTAGACCAAATACTGCAAGCAAACACACTAAGTTAGCTTTTGGGAATACTTGTACGTACTTTTAATCCAATACCTAAGCAAAAGGGAGCATAAAATAGGCTAGAATCCCTAGTTATCAGTACCCACCTCATAATAAATCAGTATGAAGCTCCCACCGAATTGTGTATACACCAGATGCGCAAGTATTATAATAGAGCTTCAAGTTATGGACGTGAATTTTACCTATATGGGAGGAAGTTCATGAAAAAGATAAAAGATACGATGCAAGATTTTAAGGCAAGTAAGGGTGTCTAAAAGCTAGAGGAAGAAAGAATCGCATAGGCCCGCATATAAGGATAAAGACGTACATACTGCATGATAGAAGGTAGCAATAGTTACGAAATTGGAAGTATTCCAACCGCAAGTCATGGTGTGAGGAAGAGGCCTAAAGGGGGGAATGCCCTGGCCTCTGGATTTATTCACAAAACAGTTGCCTAGATGGCAATGAGAGTACTAAAGTATTCGGAAGACATAAGTTATGAAAACAATAAGTGCATCGGTCAACATTCGAGGAAGAATATTCAAAAGTGGGGGATGATGTTACACCTCATGTTGTCATACGTGAAAGTATGACATAAAGTAAATTGATGGAATCTCGGAAATGAGATGGTACATCCCGCATTTTCGTATGTTAAAGTTTCATCATAAGTTAATCAACATAATTTCAGGAATGAGATTATTTTAAGATTATAAGCATTATGCTATTTCAAACAAGTGATGAATAAATTCGTGAAGGTGAGAGGGTAAGCAAATCGAAGAAAAAGAATTTTATCAAAGTTTGAAATTTTTGTGATAAAATACTGCCCAAGCTAAAATACCGGGTACTTAAAGGGTCATTTTTGTGCGTTTTTTTGTTTTTGCTGATTGTATTTCATATAAGTTGTTGAGTTTAATGCTATCCATTTTGCTATCTTTTGGTGATTATGCTTGAACAAGTAAGTAAATTTTTTTTGACAAACCTCTATAGGTCTAGATTTTATATATATAATAAAATAAAATACAACAATTAGGAAAAGTACAAATAAGGGGGACAATAGCACCGGTATTATTACCCATATGCCTTGGCTATATAATCACTCCTCTGTGCCTCACACTGTCTTGTCACAACCTCATGTAGAGAATTCATGGTGTAGCTGTTGGCAATGTCTCACGAGGGCATAAAATCTCATAGCCGTGTGGATAATTTCCAAAGGCATAGGACCAAGGCAATACAAACTGGGCTAAACCTTACCTTACTAATCCTATTGAGACATAAACTAGTCTCACTAGCAAGCATGCAAAAAGAAAGAACTAGCTAAAACTAAATATTTAATGATCATCACAGAGTTTATAGCATACTCTGTGATGATATTACAAATGATAATACTTATAAAATGATAAATTAGAAAGAAGTAGAAATTAAATTCTTGTCCCTTCTTGTCCAAACTAGTAAAGTCTTCAATTTGTAATACTTTGTTGTTTTCCTCAACCGTGTTCAAAAAGTATTCAAAAATCATCATTTCTTTTTTGACCAGTTGGACCTCGTTGACGTAGTTGGGGCAGCCTGCTTTTGTTTGGCAGCTCGCATTGGAAGTCTCCTAACAATTGCTTCATCATTCACCTTGCCATCCCAGCTCTTCTTTCTTGTATGATTCTTCTTGTTTTGTCCGCTGTATATTGGTGATAAATCTCCTTGTTTTGCTGCATGTGCGCGACATTCTTGAAAGATTGCATCTTCCTCTCCTTCTTCGTAAATATCTCTTCCCACATTCACATGCATTGGAAAATTTTGAGGAAAATCTTGTGTCATCAAGGCCTTTTTGTCTTGTGTAGTTGCTAACATTGCCCTGTTTTGTTGTTATTCTAAACCTTGTATGTTGTTCCTGTCCTTAGCCAAACGACCAGTAGTAAAAGCATAATGGTTTAGTGACTTAAAAGGTTTGGAACTTACTATTGCATCCAGTAGTTTTCTGTCCTCCAAAGTGATCAGTGTTGCCTTTGTGTCTTGTTGTTTCTTTGCATCTTCTGAATGTAATGCTAAAGCAGTTGAAATGCTTGCATTTTGTTGTTGTTGTCCAACAGCTGAAGGTGGTACAGAAGGTCCCACAAAGCTTGCATTCTGCTGCTGCTGTTGTTCATAAATTGTACCTACAACTGCTGTCTCTGAATCATCTATAGCTACAATGTTTAAAAACAATTGTTGGTGCTGCTGCTTAGCACTTGAAGATGTTGCAGCTTTTTGCTTTTTAGCATTTGATATAGTTGTTGCTCCTGAGGTGTTTTCATGCATCTTTGTTGTTGTTTTTCGCTGTTGCTGCATGGTAACGTCTAATGGAGTGGTAAATGTAGGCTGGTGCTGCCCAGTAGTCGCATCTACTGTCTTTTCCATCGAGCTAGCAGTTGTTACGCTTTGTTGCTGCCTATTTTTAGGTGTAAAATCTGGTGCTTTTGCATTTAATTTGCTGCATGAGATCAACTTTGAAGAACTGCCAATTTTTGGGAATGGTGAGCCAACTGATAGCATCTCCTCGTCTCCACTACACCTCTCACCATCATCTAATGAATCCTCCACAAAATCGATCCCCAAATCTTCATCACCATCGTATTCACATTGATCAACCCATAGCTTAGAATTAATTACAAGCTCCCTCGCATTTGTTTTTATAACCTCATTGTCGTTTCCTGTGGATAGCGCTATCTGTCCTTGATCACCACTATGCTCAAGCGATTGTGATGGTATTTCAAAGATGGATGTGTTCAATGTGACCAATGGTTGATTAACCATATTATTGACCATCATTGCATTCTGAGATTCTCTAATGATTTGTTCTACGTGAGGGCTTGAAAAATGTAACGATGGAATATTTGAGCTATGTGCTTGATTCCCAGTTTTTCCTCCACCACATTACACTCCACCAGTTGCAAATTATCTCTAGTAATCTTCATTTCATCATCATTCACATTGTCAAGAGCAGCAAAAGGATTCAAATTGTTTCTGGGAATCTGCTCAATCTGTTGAACCTTGTTCTTGTTTGGAGCGCCTTTTTTGCTGGGCACTATTGTCCAAACTTTCTCAGGTAAATTCTTAACTGTATCATCACCCTTAGCCCCATCCTTTGGAAAATTAAACTTCCCAGCAGCTATATGATTACTACTAGAGAATTCTGACGTTTGACCATAAGCCTTTCCGTCCTTATTTGCATTAGCATGTTTCTTAATCTGTGAGCTTGGTTCTTTATGCATATCAGCATTGTTCAAAGCCCCGGATACTTGTGTGTGAGTGTTAATAGATTTCACTGGAGACGTGAGTAGTTGCCTAGCTGCTTCAAGCATCTCAGTTCCCTTCTCGTTCTCACCTTGAATTTGTTGATCATTAGCTTTAAATTCTGCTGTCATTTCCTGAACAACTATAACAGCTCACTTATCATGGACATTCACTACACCTAGTTTATTACCAGCCAAATCTGGTACTTCCTTCACTAGCTGAAGATTTTGCCTTTCCTTCGCAATACCTGACGCCCCCAACTGTTGTTGAAAAATATCAAACTTGTTAGAAGTATCTGCTCGAACGGCAACATCCTTCAACGCACCAGGTGTAGTTGAGTACATCCTTGCAAAATCTGTAGAAGCATGGATATCGTTCAACCTTGTATTACCAATTGCAGCATTAGGAGTAGCATTCCCAATAGGATTTCGAACAACAGTTGCCTCCAGCTTAGAAATAGCAGTAACTGGTTCTTGTCCAGCATTTTTATGATGCTCTACTACTGCTACTGTTGCATGCTTAGCACTTGTTGCTGCATCAGTTCCAACATCTCCCGCTATTGTCACTTTATCACTGCCATTCCCTCGACCATTCACAACCTTTTGTCCAGCTTCTATAGCCATCGCTTGAGACATCCTAGCTATGGCACGATCGACATGAACAATAGCAACATTGTTTGAACTTCCAGATTTATTAAAAATCTGCTGCTGCCCACTATTTGTATTATCTTCTGAATTTAACACAATTAATTGGCCAACTCTTTTTGCATTAAGATATTTCCTAGCATCACCTTGTAGTTTTTCAATAACCGGACCATCTACATCTACCATACCTTGAGATGTTGCCACTATTTTTTCTTGAAACAAACGACACGCTCTTTCCTCATTCCCTTGATGCATACAATTAGATCAATATGATGGTAAATTATCATAAATAATTTCCTGGAAATCCTCCACGATCTTACCAGTTATGGAATTGACATGTCGAAGTCGAACCTTTTCAGGAAGTTGATCCAGCAAATCCACGATTACTTTTACTCTTGATGTACTTGGACGAGACCTTACTTGTGTTGCCTTATCAATTGCAATAGGCTTGCCCACTGCAGCTGCAATAGATAGTAAAGCCTTGCTTGTAAAGGGTTCAGGTGATAATTTTGGCAGAGAAATCCAAATAGCTGCCTTGGAAGTTTCCTCGTTTGGATTGAATCCAACGCTCCATGGAAAAACTCTATATTGATGCTCTCTTCCACTGTATTGAAAATAATTTATAGCTCTTTCCAAACAACACACATAATCTTCATATTGAACACAATGAACTAAGAGTTGTCGCTGTGCTAATAAACCTATCAAACAATTACCTTTGACGCCGATGATTTTTGGCAGAATATTCCTTAAAACCTGCAAATTTAGTGCATCGCTGGACAATTTAATGGTCACTGCTTGGTGTAATCCTTCCTCCTTTGAAAATTCTTCATGTTCTTCCATTGAAAATTGAATCGTAGGAATTCCATGAACAAGTTCAATGGGTTTCAAATTTGTTTTTGAGAGTGGGGCGGCAGATTTCTTGTTATTCAAACTTGCTGCATATGAGATGATATTATTGTGATTTGGACATGTTTATTTACTGGTTTGGATGGCCTCTCCCACAGCTTGGAGCTGGGGATAGACGACAGCTTCCATGGCTTCTCAGAACTTCACATAATTGGCGACAAATGAAGCTAAAATCTGGAAAAAGTTCTGGATGCTACAGTAAACTCAAGACCAAAATTAAGATCTGTAAAATTTAGTTATGGATTTGAGGATGAAACCAATTGGGGATTGTTCTATAAGAGAAGAGGGTTCTTTTGACACCGATTTTGTAATATTACCTTGCCGGACGCCGGAGTTATGGGGAGTGAATAGTGGCGGCGGCACTATTCATAGAAAATCCTAGAGAAAAGGGATTTTTTTAAGAGTGTTGTTCGTACTTTCAGTTTTAAACTTTACAAGTAAGTAATTGTTGTGTTTTTCAGGAGTTTTGTTTTTTTGTTTTTTGTTTTTTGTTTTTTTGTTTTTTGTTTATTTATTATTTAATTTATTTATTTTTAAAAAAATCAAATAATCAAAATTCAATTTAAGGTTTTTATTACAAACTTTTTGTGCTCTTTTGCTATGAATGGGGCCTCACCAGTGGTAGCGGTGACAACCCCTCCTTTTGTCTATCTTCCTGGTATTTTGTGCGTATTTTCCGGTTAAGGATTGTGGCTATTAGCGGTGAGCGGAACGTGTGAGAGCAAATATAAGGAACAACCCCGGCAAGGGTCAACGAGGGGCGGCAGAAGTGGGAAACGAACATGCTAGTTGGACGCAACATCATCGTATATACCAAGACAATTCCCAGGTTCTACTTGAGGGAGTTGGTACCTCCTATTTTCCTTTTCCCATATATTACGTTAGTTAATTTTTACAATCTTAGTTCCTCTTAGTTTATTCACAGTATTAGTGCGCTTATAGTTGCAGCCTGTCTTTGTCTAGCTTGGTATGCTGCCTTGTGTGTGTTAGTGATTTTCTCTTTTTTTGTCGTAGGTATAGTGGTTGTGGTCTGGGATGGTCGAGTGAGTTCATGTCCTCAGAGGGAGCAGGGGGTAGGGCGGGAGGTAGGGCAGGGGTTAAGGGGTGGGCTGAGAGGCAAGAGAGGTAAAGGAAATAGGGGTGACTATAGGTTAAGAATTGGGTCATGGAACAAAGGTACATTGACAAGTAAGTCTATAGAGTTGGCGAAGATTCTCCAGAAGAAGAGGGTCAATATAGCATGTATCCAGGAGACTAGGCGGGTAGGGTCAAGGGCGAGGGATGCGGACGGGTATAAACTTTGGTACTCAGGAGTCCAGAGAGGTAAGAATGGAGTGGGTATCTTGGTGGATAGGGAAATCAGAGAGTCGGTGGTTGAGGTCAGACGAGTAAATGATAGATTGATGGTTATTAAGTTGGTGGTTGGAGAGTACACACTGAATGTAGTTAGCGCCTAAGCACCGCATGCGGGCCTAGATGAGGAGGTTAAACAACACTTCTAGGAGGGGTTAGATAAGATTGTACGCCAGGTTCCGCCTGCTAAGAAGTTGTTCATAGGAGGATATTTCAATGGTCATATTGGGGCGACAGCAGGTGGCTATGATGAGGTGCATGGAGGCTTTGGTTTTGGGGAGAGGAACGGGGGAGGTACCTCCCTGTTGGACTTCGCTAAGGCTTTTGGGTTGGTGATTGCAAACTCTAACTTTTCGAAGAGGAAAGACCATTTGGTTACTTTTCAAAATGCGGTAGTGAAGACCCAGATTGACTATCTCCTCCTCAGGAGGTGTGACAGCGGGTTGTGCAAGGATTGCAAGGTGATTCCGAGCGAGAAACTCGTAACACAACATAGATTGTTGGTGCTAGACGTTGGTATTAGGTTTAAGAGGAGGAAAAGGTCTGCTCGGGGAAAACCAAGAAACGCGTGGGGAGCTTTGACTAAAGATAAAGCCCAAGAGTTGGAGTGTCGGTTGTCGGCTATGGGAGCTTGGAGGAATAGTGGGGACGCGAACAATATGTGGTCAGCGACAGCAGACTTTATAAGGGAATCTGCAAGAGTGGTGTTAGGGGTCTCAAATGGTGTTTTTGGCGGGCACAAAGGAGATTGGTGGTGGAATGAAGTGGTCCAAGGCAAAGTGGAAGCAAAGAGGGTGGCATACCAGAATTTAGTGGAGAGTAGAGGTGAGGACGAGAGGAGAGCGTGCATGGAGGGATATAAGGTAGCTAGGAAATAAGCTAAATTATCGGTCACGAAGGCTAAGAATGCGTCTTATGGTCGTATGTACGAGGAACTGGGGGAAAAAGGCGGGGATAAGAAGTTATTCTGGTTGGCCAAATTGAAAGAGAGGAAGGCTCGAGATTTGGACCAAGTGAGATGCATTAAGGACTAAGATGGTAGAGTCCTGGTGGAAGATGTACATATTAAGAGACGATGGAAGACTTACTTTCGTAAACCTCTTAATGAAAAAGAGGATTGTGATATTGTGCTAGGCGAATTGGAGCATTCTGAAAGCCATCGTGACTTCTAGCCCTGCAGGCGTATTGAGGTCGAGGAGGTCGTAGGAGCTATGCGTAAGATGAGTAGGGGCAGAACGACTGGGCCAGACGAGATTCCGGTGGAACTTTGGAAGTGTGTAGGGAGAGCAAGTGTGGAGTGGTTGACTGGGCTGTTTAATGTTATTTTTAAGGCGAAGAAGATGCCGGATGAGTGGAGGTGGAGTACGGTGGTTCCATTGTATAAGAACAAAGGTGATATGCAGAGTTGTAACAATTATAGGGGTATCAAATTACTGAGTCATACCATGAAAGTATGGGAGAGGATGGTTGAAGCAAGAATGAGAAGGACAGTGTCAGTATCCGACAACCAGTTCGGGTTCATGCCAGGGCGTTCTACCACAGAAGCTATACACCTTGTTAAGAGGTTGGTGGAATTGTACAGAGAAAGAAAGAAGAATTTGCATATGGTGTTTATTGACATAGAGAAAGCGTATGACAAGGTTCCTAGAGAAGTTCTCTGGAGATGCTTGGAGGCAAAAGTTATGCCGGTTTCTTATGTTATGGCAATTAAGGACATGTATGATGGGGCTAAGACTTGAGTTAGGATAGTAGGAGGGGACTCTGAGCCTTTTCTGATTGAAATGGGATTACACCAAGGCTCTGCGCTTAGCCCATTCTTATTCGCCCTGGTGATAGATGCGATATCAGACCATATTCAAGGGGAGGTGCCATGGTGCATGCTATTCGCCGATGATATAGTTCTGATTGATGAGTCACGAGCCGGTGTTAACGAGAGATTGGAAGTTTGGTGACAGACTCTTGAGTCCAAGGGTTTCAAGCTAAGCAAAACGAAGACGGAATACCTCGAGTGTAAGTTCAGCGTTGGGATGGGGAAGTGGACATGGATGTGAGGCTTGAGTCACAAGTTATCCCAAATAGAGGCAGCTTCAAGTACCTTGGTTCGGTTATCCACGGGGGAGGGGAGATTGATGAGGATGTCACACACCGTATTGGTGTAGGATGGATGAAGTGGAGGTTAGTATCTGGAGTCTTGTGTGATAAGAGAGTGCCAGCGACACTCAAAGGTAAGTTCTATAAAGCGGTGGTTAGACCGGCCATGATGTATGGGGCTGAGTGTTGGCCTATTAAGAACTCACATATCCAAAAGATGAAATTAGCAGAAATGAGAATGTTGAGGTGGATGTGTGGACACACTAGGATGGATAAGATTAGGAACGATGTCATTCGGGAGAAGGTGCACGTGGCCCCTATTGATGACAAGATGCGGGAAGCAAGGCTCAGATGGTTCGGGCATGTACAGAAGAGAAGCCCAGATGCTCCAGTAAGGAGGTGTGAGCGGCTGGTTGTGGAAGGTACGAGAAGAGGTAGAGGGCGGCCTAAGAAGTATTGGGGAGAGGTGATCAGGCAGGATATAGCGAGGCTTCAGATTTCAGAGGACATGACACTTGATAGGAAGTTATGGAAGTCGCATATTTCGGTTGTAGGCTAGGAGGTAGTTGAGTCTTGTGTTACTTTGTAACTTTGTGAGCCTAGTTCGGTGGGGTTTTGTCTAAGATAGCTAGGGGCAACGTCATGTCTTAATATTTTCTATTTTCGATGCAGGATCCATTTACTAACCATCGTTTTTGCTTTAAATTTTCTTTTTCTCTTTTTTTCCTGCATTTTATGTTCCTTTTTCCCTATGATTTCCGTGGTGAATCTAATATTCTCTTATTTTGTCTTTTTATTATCTTGATCCGACGGTCTTCGAAAAAAGCCTCTCTACCCCTTCGGGGTTGGGGTAAGGTCTGCGTACACACTACCCTCCCCAGACCCCACTTGTGGGATTTTACTGGGTTGTTGTTGTTGTTGTTGTTGTTGTTATGGACTAGTACCATACAAGGTACCACATGACCCTGATAGTAAGGTGTATAAGGTGTGTTAAAGGTGAGTAGTATCCAAAGTAATTTAGGATAATTCTTAATTATGTAGATAATTGGGTAATTATAAATTTTTAAGTAGGAGATTAACTTGTAATTGAATTTTGTGGATAATTATTTATGTGAATATTTGGATAATTGTTGGGGGGACAACAATCCACGTGGGATCATGGAGGTGTGGCAAAAAATTGCCAACAATATCTTGCCTAAGGAGGTTGTGTCATTACTTACTTCCATGTCTCATTTTGGGTGGAAAAATGCTATTAAGGATTTCTTTCTTAATTCACAAAGTAAGAAAGTCTTATGAATTTGTGAAATTAGAACAAGCATACAAATGAAACTTCAACAAAAGGCATACACAATATTATGATCAAATTCAAAAGGAATATTCAGCAACTTATTCAAAATATTAGCAATGTGATTTAGCTACAAAAATCATAAGAGACTACGTAATGTTAAAGCAACTGAATTTTGCGATTCTAAGAGAGTACGGTGTAATATTTCTCAAGAATATCATATGGATTTTTTTCTACTTCAGGTATATTAAGGATATACCTTCTTTCTTTTTGGCATGATCCAAATTATACAGAAGAAACAAGTAAATGCACAATATTCATAAACGACTCTATTCATAGAGATACTAGGGGTCTCTGTATTCTTGATTCCCCATGTGACATATTATTATATCTTGTGTTCATGGGTCTCAGAATAATACGCAGTTGATAAAGATTATCCGAAAGGAATATTGAGATTATTAATATATTTTCATTTTATTCATTTATACATGTACATTGACCCATCACCAGATGGTGTTATATACGCGTATATACGTATATGTGTATATATATATATATATATATATATATGTATGGGTGTGTATGTGTGTGTGTGTGTGTGTATGGGATATGGGTAAAGGTTACGATGTTATATATGCACCACCACCTGATCAGCTAGTATACGTTGCTGATTTGCCCACAATAGCCGAGATGATATGATGGGATACCCTTCGCGGCTTGATGATGTTATGAACAAATATACCTATACACGACATGACATTCATACGCATATGCATGACAGTGTAAGTATTAATGATTCACAGAGTTGTTTAGACTTACATGTTGAGTCTTTTACTCTATGTTTCTCTCATGTCTATTATTTACTTATTTTCATTCCTTACATACTCGGCAGATTATTTGTAATGATTTACCTTTTGCCTGGGGACACTGCGTTTCATGCCTGCGGGTCCCGATAGATAGGTTGAGAGCCCTCCAAGTAGTCCATCATCTCAGCGGAAGGTGTTGGTGCGCTCAATTTGCTATGGAGTTGCTTATGTGGTCAGTATGATTAGTACATGTATTAATTAGTAAGGCGAGGCCCTATCCCGACCTTTATAACACTTATGTACTCTTAGAGGATTGTAGACATATGTTGTATACGTGACACATTGTACGGCCTTGTCGGCCTATGTTCAGTATACGAGTGGTTATTTTAGTCTCATTGGCCAGTATGTCATATGTATAAGTTTGTATTACCTCGTGCTTTACTTCGATTAATTTACCTATGATATAGTGATACGAAAGATATGTTACGTAGGTACTCGATTGAGTAAGGTACCAGGTGCCCATCGCGGCCTATCAGTTTGGGTCGTGACACAAATAGTGGGAAAAATTCTATCAATAAAGTTAGGCAAGACACTTACCTCAATTCGGCTAACTCAATACTCAAATTAGCATTTCCTTTACAAATTCACCTCCGCTCAGCTCAATCTAGCCAAAGATGACTTAAATACATCAAACAATATAAGAGAAAACAATTTCAATTAACAAAGCTATGGTCCTTATTCAATTTGAAAAAAGTCAACTCTCTGGGCCCGCTCCTCGGAACCCGATAAAATTTACAAAATCCAAACTCTCATTCCGATACAAGTGCAACCATACAAAAATTATCAAGTTCCGATACAAATTTGTCCTTTAAACCATCAAATTACATTTTGAAAACTTTCCTCAAAAACCACCATTTTTCTCAACTCAAAACAAATTAAAATGATAAAAATAAAGATAAAATCATGGAATATGATAAATTCTAGGTGAAGAATAGTTACCCAATCGATTTTCTTAAAAAACTCACAAAGAATTGCTCAAAACCGAGATCTACAAGTCAAGATATGATAAAAATGGCCTAACTCTCGATTTGGGAAATATATTCTGTTGCCTAGGTGTTTATGCATCTCGAACGCGGAGATAGGGTCGCGTTCGCGAAGAAGAAAAATGAAAGCTCCCTAGTTTGGTCACCGCGAACGCGACAACAAGCTCGCAAACACGGATAAGGAAAAACCTAATGGCTTACCACTGGCCTACGCGAACGCGGGGAAAGGTACGTGAACAAGAAAGAGGGAAAAGCATATGTACGCGTTCGTGAACAGAAGAATATGAACGCGTAGAAGGAATGGTCGCCAGTGCCCAGGGCCTGGTTTGCTCTACGCGAACACGGAATAAATATGCGAACGCGAAGAAGGAGAAAGCTGACTTTTGCGATCGCGGGCATGTTCATGCGAACACGATGAATAAATATTCACCAAGATTACTCATCGCGAACGCGGAGGAGCAGACACGAACGCGAAGGAGAAAACTAGATGACAGATATCAGCAGTTCAAAAATAGAAGGAAATGGCCCGTAGGGCATCCGAAACACACACGAGACCCCCGGGACCCCATCTAAACACACAAACAAGTTCTATGCGGGGTCTTAAATCACATCAAACAATGCTGAAATGTCGAATCGCACCATGAATCAAACTTATGAATCTCTGAATCCTCCAACTTCTAGAACTCGTGTTGAAACCTATCAAACCAAACCGGAATGACGTGAAATTTTGCAGACAAGTCCCAAATAATATAATGGAGCTATTAAAACTTTCAAAATTACGTTCCAGCCCTGATATCATGAAAGTCAACTGTTGGTCAAACTTCTCCATCTTCCCAACTTCAACTTTTCCAACTGAAATGCCTCAAATTACCCTATAGACCTCCAAATCCAACCCGGACGTACACCTAAATCCAAAATCAAGAAATGGAGCTAACGAAACTGACAAAACTCCATTCCAAGGCCTCAAACTACCGAGCAAACTACGTGTGCTCCAAAAGACTAGTCGGTTCATTACAGTCCGTAAGGTCCTGTCCTCAGCGCTAGAACATAGGGGACCCAAAGAAGGAATCACGCTCTAGGTATTCTTCAATAAGTCACGGTCAAGGGGAATGATTATGCCCCTCCATCCTCACTTCCACCTGAGTGAACCCTTCATTGAACATTCGAACCTCATGGGGGTCGATGTAGGAACTAGACTCATAGCCATCTATGGCCACACCTTTCCTTCTTTCCTCGGTATAGGAAGGAACGTCGGCCTACCCTGACGGCGATGGATCACCCCTCAGAATGACCCTCGCTGCCTTTGATCGCCCCCTCTTTCCATGGTGACCTCGGGCAAGGGAGAAATTTCTACATCTGAAAGAGCAAAGTCTTTGTGTTCAAAGCCATGCCTCCCTCATATGCGGTCGTGGCCAGCTTGGGATCACCCCTTGTTGACTCTTCTTTTCCAAGTGTCTCGCCGTCAACTTCTACTCTCCACCTTTTTAACGAAACTCCTTCCTCCTCACCCAGCGATGACTCATCTACTAAATGTAATATATGAGAAGTCAAAGTATCCACTAAAAGGCCTGCCGAGGTCTAAGAAGAAGCAGTTATCTGTACAGACTTGCCTGCAGTCACAGCGAGCAGAGACCCGGTTGATGCACCCGATTGATGAAAAATAGGGGTAGGAGCCCTCATTCCTCTCATAGCCCTCCGACCTAACAGCAAATACAGCAGTTAAACTGACCCTACTACATGAAGGAAGGGAGTGAAAAAGAAGACGGCATGAAAGTTGAATCAACAGAAGATCAAAATGAATGAATTACCGGTCGAAGAAGGTTTACGTCCCAAACTTTTTGTTGAACAACGACCATTCGCGCACACTGTGTGGGGTGAAATGTAACTTACCTAGACACAAATGTCGGCGACCATTGTAGGAGGGTCCCTCTCGGTTGCACAAAAGAGGAAGAAGAATGATTTAGTCACCGGAGAGAGACAAAACAAGCAATCAGTTAGCAAAAATACTTATGGGCGAAGTTCCACGTTTCAGGAAATCCACCAGGGTTCGCCAATACATGCCTGGTCTTAATGTAGAAGAAGTTAAACCAAAACCAATGTTTTGCCTTATCGTTCATATTCACCAACAATCCCTTGGTCCCACGGTGGCGGAGGTGCATCATCGTACCCCTGTAAAAGCTTGGCGCAAAAAGATATAGCAGATGACGGATGGAAATCCTGCGGTTGGCCAGCTCCGCGTACTTTATCAACATAAGAAACAGTTTATAAATATAGGGGGAGAGCTAGGTTGGACAGATGCAGTAGTAGCGACAAAATTCCTCTACCAACAGGGGAAGAGGAAGAGAATAGCCCACTTGGAACTGGTACGCGTAAAATGCGCAGTACCCAGGACGATGAATATGGATTATGTCATTCCCAGCTGGGACCTGGTCGATGTGGGCAGGGATGTTATACTTGGCCCTAAGCTCGGCAAGATGGGCTGCATCCATTTCGGACTTCACAGGTTTAGGATCATATGCAGACAACTTCGAGAAGTCTGACCTAGACTTATCATTATCAGAAATGATTTCCTCCACCGTAGGAAAGCTCTCATCTTCGGCAGCGATAACAACATCATCATCGTGAGGGGGAATTCTCACTACTAGTGGGGTTGGTTCAGGAACCTCATCAGAGACAAGAGGTGTATTAACCATTTTTAGTTAGTTGTATATACAAAAGATATGAACTCAAAGGAGGCAGAAATAATAGGATTCACTCGAACTAGAAAGGATAGTAAGAGTGCGAAAATGGAAGCAATCGAGTAGGAACACAGGAAGAAGAAGAAGAGAAGAAAAGATGCAGGTTTAAAAGCTTGAAAATATAAAAGTATACTCAAAGGGTTCCCCACCCTTATTTATAGAAAACACCGGCACTCGGATCAAGACAATCAACAGTAGAATGCTCAGGGATCAAAACGACAGGGACACGAAAATTAAAACGATGCAATGCAACGGGAAGATGCGTAATGATGACACGTGAGGCCGTGACGTCATTCTGAACCAACGTCATTAAGTGTGGTTCTCAAAATGCCACATCACCATTTCGGCCGCGATCCTCACTACTCGACCTCCCCATCCGAATTTGTCAAACTACGACTAATGAAGTCCGTTAGCTGAGGTCAACCAAAAGGCAACCTCGATAAGCGAATGGACTAATTATATGTGTCAAAATCAGGCTAAAGAAATTCGGCACGCGGGGACGATTGTCATGAGTGACTTGCAAAT
This sequence comes from Nicotiana glauca, assembly GCA_026770625.1. NCBI lineage: Eukaryota > Viridiplantae > Streptophyta > Magnoliopsida > Solanales > Solanaceae > Nicotiana > Nicotiana glauca. Next base: position 16,258 of record MU674210.1, on the reverse strand, counting down.
CAATGTGGGCAGTTTGGCTGAGGTCGATCAGTGATCAACAGAACAAGCTGCTGAGCGTACCAGGGCCGAGGTCGAGCAGCATAGATAGAAGTAACGGCTAGTTTTGCTTTGGGATCTTCAGAGTGAATATTCTATTGAATATTCTCTATGTTTGTACTTTTTAGGGTTCTTTGGGAATATCTCATAGAAATAGTATGAGAGATAAGGCAAAAGGCATGTAACATTCTATATGATAAGAACACTTTTGAAAAGTAAGCTCTCGAGATAAATACAAAGAACAACTTTCTAGAGAGATTCGGCCTTTTTGGATTATCTATTGTTATTTCCGCCAGATCCGAGAAAGTGCTCAACATTCTCTTATATTCTTGTCATTCATCATTGTCAGATGAAGGAATCATTCACCTCATTCAATATTGGGTGAATCTTCCCTTATTTACATTTATTGCTATTTATTATCATTTAATACTTGATGCTTCATGCACATTATTACATTTGATACATTTATTGTTAGCACATTAATTTTGTTTTTTCACTGTTCATAACTTTCGTACTGTCAACTCAAGATCTGAAATTATTAGCTTTAACTAGAATTAATCCTCCTTAATAACCGATTAATTAGTTTAACCAAAGATTAGCATTTTTGGTCAAACACTAATAACATGATATCTTATGCCATCTTCATTATATTGGTGCGATCAGCCAACTTTTAGGTTTATCTTATTTAAATTATTGGTATTATGATAGATCGAAAAATTAGGGAACTGAGAAGCTACATACACATGTTGGTGCTATATAATTTGAGCAACACGGGTCTGGATCAAAGGACAATTACTGTTTGATCAGTTTTTGAATTTTTAAACTGATTTTGGTCAAGGTTTTGAGCGAAGATTTTTCTTTTTCGCTCACAAAATTTTAATTGTTTTCTAAGTGAAGTGTATGTTCAAGTATAACTTTAATTTTCAAAAATTATTTTTTAACCCAACTTAAACTTTTCCTTTTAATTTAATCAAATTTCTGTCTAAACGCCTACTACATAACCATCATAATCATCAAAACAACAACCAATCAATTTCAAGACATGGTAAAAATTGAATGACGCCCTACTTAAGCTCCAGATTTAATTCATTTAACTTTCAGATGCCATCCAATACTACTTTTTTGAAAAAAAAACAGCTAAAATACAAAAGGGTTTTGTATCATTTTTGGTGCTGAAAACGAGAAAAGGGCAAAAGAAAAGACAAAGTGTGAAGAAGATACCTTGTATACCATCCGCGTGTAAAAAAGGTGGCAAATAGTTTCTGGATTGTTCAGCTGCTTTCGGCAACAGCAATAGCAGCGGCAACATAGGACAAATTTTCAAGGGAAAATTAGGTAGTGACAGGATATCCCATTTGGGGCATACGACAATATTTTTGTTGTGAAAATTTCACTGGCCTAGCCAGTATTTATAAAATTATTAAAAGATAGCTAATATTTGTAAAGTTATAAAAAAATAAATATTATTTTACTAAAACACGAAAAATTCCAGCAAATTATAGAGTTCTCGCATATAAACTTTCAGTATATTATGTTGGAACTCCAACACACAGAAAGTTCTAGCTTAATATGCTTGATTATAGCGTTCATACATTTAAACTTCTCACATATTATAGTAAAACTCCAGCACATTATGCTAGAAGCTCATATGTAAAAAATTTGAACGATAGCATATTATGTTAGAATATTTTCAGATTTTTAAGGATCTTTTTGTTCAAATTTTATTTTTACATGAAAAAAGTGACTAAATCTAATTGTTGTTGAAACTGTTTGCTATTTTAAAATTACCAATGATAAATTTACCTTATTTTTTGTTTTTTCCCACAACTACAACTCTGTCAATCTTGGTTTGACACTACGTGGATGTGCAGTGACCGGTCCGAGTATACTTGTTCTCACTTGACAAGCGCACGCTGATATTCACTCCCTGTTATTTGTCCGAAAAACTATTTCCTTCTATTTATATGGTATTTCACTGCCTCTCTATATCATCATTTTTATATAACAGTTATTTATTATATTATAAAAGTCAAGTTTTTTGAAATTGATCTTCTATATTATAATATATATGTCCTCTATAACAATACTTTACTACAACATCCAAAATCGGAACAAACATAATTGTTATAAAAAAATTTGACTGTATTTGAAGACAATTAAAAAAAAAAACTTATTAGTTGACATAATATACTCGCTTTTTCTGTGGCACACTTTTTTTTTTTAATTTCTCCTTAAAAACTGTTATATTTTTATATTTAAAAATAATTTAACTATTAGAATTCTAATTTTACACTTAATGACATAATTTATAATCACACATTTGTGTAAGGCTTGTTTTAGATATAAGTTTCAAAAGTATTCTTTTTTCTTTAATTTCATGTTAAGTCAAATGATGTTATATCAATTAGGACGGATTTAGTAATATTTACGTAACATTAAAAATATGTCATTAAAAATAAAATAAAAATATAAAATAGTACTCATTCTGTATGCTTCAAGAACTCTTTGGCAATGATTGCGCAATGAATTGTAAGTTATAATACATGGCAGTAATATTTAATTACAAAAGCCTTTTTATAATTATTAAAGTATAACTTAAATGATATGATGTGTTATAATAAATAACTTTATAGCTTAGAATATGATAATAATAATAATACTAAAAAAAATTATTATAGTATTATCATTTCTTGAGATAGTAACGTCAAGGTTTGTTAGTATATTTTTTTTCTTTGCATTTTATACAAGATAAATATTACATTTTCAATATTTTTTAAAAGATAATTATTACATTTTTCAATATTTTTTAAAAGATAATTATTACATTTTCAATATTTTTTAAACTTTAATTTACTTTATACTTTTTATTTTGAAAATACGAAATTAAAAACTCGTAGAGGCAACTATGATGGATAGTATATATGCCTTTGCCTCTCGAAACATCGGAGGAATGAATATTTGTAGCAGTACGAAACCTGCTCTAATTCAAAATAGGAAAATTTATTCTTATATGAATTTAAGGTAAATCTTATTTAGACATGAATTTATTAAATTATCAAATATCAAATCCTAAACAATTTATGTTTCTGATTACAACTTTGAATTACAGTCAAACTTCTCTATAACAATCTCGTTTGTTCCGAATATTTTTGGATATTATAGTGAAGTGCTGCTATAGAGAACATATATTATAACATAACATAAAAATTGGTTCCGAAAAAACTGGCTTTTATAGTGAAGTATTGAAATATGAGGATGTTATTATAGAGATGTCTGACTGCAATATCCAACATTCTCCCATAATTCAAAGCTGTATACATCTGACTTTTATTGTTTTAGAGCACATTTCTCTAATTATTTTCAATTGTTTTTATTGTTGTGTTGGAGCGCTTCTCTCCAAATCCTAGTTGTTGATACACTTCCTTCAATTATTGGAACACTTTGCTTCTAACCTTCCAATTTCTTGTTTCTTTTCTCTTTAATTTTTAGAAAAAAAAGTTTCTTGCTCTTGTGCCGTATTTACTTGCAGCACTCTAAATTTGTAATCCTTTTGCTTAATCGCTCTAGATGGTTGTCATTATTATCAATTAAACTTCTCTTTTCTATCCCGTTAATTATGCAAGTAAAAATAAGGGCAAAGATCACTTTTGGTCTGCGGCAAAATTATTTATATTCAGCAAGCATAAAAATATATAAAATTTATATATTTCATATATATATATTATTTTTTAATTATTAATTTAAAAACGGTTATACCGTGTCATTGAAACAATAAGAACATAAAACTTAGATAAATTTTAGTGGAATATTACCGAATAATTTTCCAATGGTCTATTGACAGACCCGTACGAAAGGGAAAGTATCACGGAGAAGAATTCAACAACATATCTAACTTAGACAAAGCTTATTTTCCAGATCCAACAGTTGATATCTTACAGCAGTGGTCCAACTCAGCAACCAACGTGCGATCTACGTGTCATTAATTATTTTATCCGACACGTGGCTCAGAAATCTCGAGTCGCCTCTATATATTTGCTACTAAACCTCTCTTACTTTTGGCTTACTTGTAAATTTAAGTGAATTCTCTCGTTCTCTCTTATTTTCACTAAACATTCAAAAATATCCATACCCCTCAATTTCTTAATATCTCTCCCTCTCTTTCGTTATATCGTTTTCCTCTTAAAATTGTTCTAAATTTTAGTCCGATATTTATTGGGAAAGAAAAGAAAAAGATGAAGGGGAATAATATAGGTAATCCACTAGCTTTGACATCCTTGAATCACATATCCCTTGTTTGCAGATCAGTTGAAGAATCCATTGATTTTTACAAAAATGTTCTTGGATTTGTCCCCGTTAGGAGGCCTGGATCATTCAATTTTAATGGCGCTTGGTAATTTTTTTATTTATTAACATTAATTAATTTAGGGACTGGAAGCTTGAAAATAATAAAAAAGTAAAACAGCATGATTGATATGATATGATCCGTTTCAATTATAAAGAATTAACCATAGATTCTTGTCAAAATTTTGGTAGGTTGTTTGGTCATGGGATAGGGATTCATCTCCTTCAATCTGAAGATCCAGAAAGATTGCCAAAGAAAACTGAAATTAACCCCAAGGACAATCATATATCTTTCCAGGTTATTTCTTTTAATATTTCATCTGTATATTTCTAATAGCTTGATAATTTTGATGCATGATCATGTTATTTGTATAATGTTAAACTTTCAAACACTCTGTCGATAATGCCGTGTGCTATAAATTACAACAAATTGTACATCTAGTTGTTGATGTACACGCCTCTAATTCTCTACAGAGGAGTATATAGTTTTCGTCCAAACGGAACTACACAGGGAAAAAGAAAATTACAGATTGAATTGTCATCTCCATTCATAATAAATAGAAATCATATATAAAGAGGATATAGAACAGAGAAAAGAGAAAATGTGTGAAGAATAAGTATTGGATTTAGATATCAGTACTGTTATTCGGCTAGGGATAACAGATGGGCGGATAAGATTGAATTTGAACATGTTAAATAAATGAGCATGTCATTAATCCGCCAAAAAATTATTTGGACTGAGATAGATTGGATTAATATGAGCTAATAAATAATGGATCATAGCTAGCTAGACATACAATAACGAAAAGTAACTTTTTATAGCAAGTTTGATAAATGGGAGAGTAGAGTAATTACATACTCCTTCTGTCCAAGTTTTAGATGTCCACTATTACCTGTCCAGATTTAGAAAACCAATGAAAATAGTAAAATTATCATGTTATTTATTATTTCTTAAAGGGTGTGTTAAGTCAATAGTGGACAAGTAAACTTGAACGGAGAAAGTACCAGCCAACTGCATTATTAACATAAAAATTATTTATACGTACATAGGAGTACTAGCCAACTGCGTGCATTATTAACGTAAAAACTATTTATACTATCAGTATATATATAATATAACTCAAGCTCATGTTTTAATTAAAGTTTGGTTGATTGATAAGCAGTGTGAGAGCATAGATGCAGTGGAAAAGAAGCTGACAGAAATGGGGATAGAGTACGTTAGACAGCTAGTGGAAGAAGGTGGAATATACGTAGATCAGCTATTTTTTCACGACCCAGATGGTTTTATGGTTGAAATTTGCAACTGTGACAAATTGCCTGTGATTCCATTGGTTGGGATAATGGCTACATCTTGCTCCAGAGTTAATCTTCATCAACCTCAGCCAACACAGCAACAACCCATAGTACCTGTCCAAGTCCAACCTTTAATTAAACTAGATTAATGTTCATAGTTTAAGATTAGTTGGTTACTTAGAATGTTTGTTACAACAAACTTTTCTTGTTGCTTTCTTTGTTTAGCGTCAATAATTGGTATCTGTAATAAAGTCAATTAGGCAATTGTACCCAAATGATCAAATGTATGATAGTTTTGGTAGCCCTATTGATTTGACATGTGTGTTCTGGATTTATTAGGTTTGTGTGTACAACCTTTCGATTAATTGGACAGGTATACCTGAACTAGGGATGGTAAACGGGCGGGTCGGGTCGGATATGAGCGGGTCAAATGGGTAATTTTGAAAAAGGGATAATTAAATTACCGTACCCGACCTGTATTTGAGATGGATAAAAACGGGTTTATCCGGCGAATAATATGTATATCCATATTATCCATGAAGCTTTACAAATGTAAAAGTTAAACACATTAGTTATCCATTAGTTATTCATTTAGTTAACCATTTTCTAAGTGGATAATATGGTTCTTTATCAATATTCGACCCGTTTTTAAATTGTCATTATCGAACACATTTTTTATGGTTAATATGGATAGATAATTATTTTCTTTTAACTATCTTGTCACCTCTGACCTGAACTAACATTGTCAATCACATAAAAACTACAAAATCTAGATGAAAACAGAAATGAGAAAGACAAAAAACATGTAAAAAGATTAAGTTAACAAGGAAAAAAAGGAAACAAAGAGATACATGTGACACTTCAATATGTTTCAAGCTTTTCGGGGAGAAAACAAAATAGCAAAATATAATTTGGCTCGCGACAGAACTACTAACATTTGCAAGCCAAAAAATATAAGATACGTATATTTTATATATATAAGAAAAAGCTCAAGTATGTTTGTACCTTTGATTTTAGTCATGTTTGACCAAAAAATATAGATCTTGATTTAACTAATTAAATTTATGTAAATGAGATCAATCTTAGTTAACAATAATATTCCAAAGATGAAGTTCTTAGAAGTGTCATAAATGCCACATAGATATATTTCAATAGCGACGGCAGTACATAACCAATATTTAAGAAGTCAAAAGAAATATGGTTGCATTAAATATTGTTGAATAGCAATAAATGACATTTAAGTAAATGAATGAGTCACCCAAGAAAGAATGGAATCGGTGAATGTTCTTTATGACAATGATGAGTAATGAACAATCTTTTAAATATCTGAATTATTCTCGGATTGGTGAAAAAATATAGACAAGAATCTTGGCCAAAAAGTTATGTTTTTCTCCTTGCAATAAAATTTGATTCTCCTTTTTAAAGTCGAAAAGTATTTTACAAATGAATATGACATGTCCCTATCATTGTGTCTCTATCTTTTTTATAGGGAACATGCTCCTAAAACCCTAATAGTACAAGTACAGAGAATATCCACTAGAATATTCTCCTCTAGGTCCTAGCTTAAAGCTAGCCATTATAACTCTGTCAGAGGCCCACGACCTCGGCAACAATATTGACAACTCCTCGACTTCGATCTTTGTTGACTCTTCGACCACAGCCTTCATTGTTGATAATATCACTTCGACCCATGGAAACATGAAGATGCTTTACCAATATTATTTTGGCTTATATTCTAGAGATAGATTTCGACCCATACAATTAGTTCCTCCGCTTATTGAGGCCGGTTTTACAGGCGGGTTCGATGAGCGGATCATGTTGTCGGTGGTCGAGGTAATCGATCGTACCACACGAGTCGTGGTTATTATAACGAACAAGTGATGTGGCCCTCTGTGAACCGCACATTTCAAAATGATTCGAATTTCTCGGGAAATTCATTGGAGTTATATCATCCACATGCCAGGATGATGTCATAATAACATGCGTCATTATGACGTATGTTCCCGATGCATTGCATCATTTTTTGTGTGTCATTTGATTAGAACTGCCGCTTCGGTTCAGACGCTAATGATGAACCATTTTAGATTTTGGTGCCATGACCTTTATAAATAGAGATCTTTGAATCCGATTTTGAGTTTAAACTTTCTAGCGTTTTTAAGACACCTTGTTTCTTCTCCTCTAAATTTCTTTTGTTTCCAATGACCTATATTCTTCTTTATTCCTTCTTGTTTGTTACTTCACTCTATTAAATCATGTCTGAAGTGCCTTCTAACGATGGTGAGGGGAGCTGTATTATTTCCTTGGTAGTGTTATTCCCTTCTCGCGGGGAGAGTGTTTCCACCACCGTTGAGGATGAAACTTTCCTGTTAGTGGAAGATAGTCTCACGCAACCTTAATTCCATATCCAATTTTACCAAAGCTCCTGAGGCTGTACCTAGAGATTTTCGATCAGTGATGATGGTAAAGAATTAGCGAAGTTCAAGGCCAAATCTGTCATTCCTGATCATATCGAGTTGATCCCTGCTAAGGGGGACGCGGTACGGGTTCACCGTCCTGGCTATTGTGCCCTCCATGCCTATCATTTCCAAGTTGGCTATTCTTTCCATATCCTTCCGTTGGTCGAGGAGTTTTGCCATTACTACAGCGTTTGCCCAACTCAGCTTGCATCGTACATCTATAAATTTATAAAGATGCTTACCAAATATTTACGATATTTCTTTAGAACTTTATGAAATGTCACTAAAACTTCTGAAAATTTCCTGAAAAAGAATAATAATTATTTATTTAGTTCATTATTTATGACACTAGTACTTATTCATACATTTGTAAATATCAAACATCATACACAATATACAAACACAAATGATGTAAAGTGAATGCTTTTAGTAATGTATCCAAAGAACAAAAGTAGTGATCGACTAATTGTATTCAGTACAAATTTGAACAATTTAAAAGATGTCAACATATAACTGCGCTAAGATCGCTCATAACTCAAACAATTCCCTTAACTTGCAGAATAAATACAGCGATAACAATATAATAAAGGAAAAAAGTAAAAGTGTCTTGTATATTTTTCAACTCGATTATTACTAGTAATCTGGATTGTAACCCGGGAAGAATTACTACAATAGTGCTTTGATCGTTTAAAGAATTCAAAGCTAAGAACTTTACCTGGAACCAGAGAAACTATTGCAACTCAATTATGTGTAAGCTATTGCATTATGCTACATCTGGTGTAGAAACAAAGAACATCAATTAGAAGAAATTGCCAAAGCAATAAAGATCTCATAAAACTTCTATTAAACAGAGGATAAGTGATCACCTTAGCAAACCTGGATCTATCTTTTCAAAAATTGATACTATACCAGAAAAGTTAATCTATTCAACTACCATAGGGCAAGACATCTCCATTTCTTTCAAAAGTCCTGTTTAAACTTAAATATGATGAAGAAAAAGTGTCAAAATCTCAAAAGGATGACAACTTGTCTTATTCTTTTTCGCAACTCATTAGAAAGCCAAAACTGAGATTACAATAATTCTTTAATAATAGTTACTATTATGATACACAATGCATCTGCAACCAAGGAGGAGCTAATTGAATATAAAACTATTGATTACGAGTAAAATCAGAAGTGATAAAGAATTTTTATATAATTCTAATACTACCAAAATTCTTACACAATAAAACTCACAGCATCTACAGCAATTTTAATAGCCTTATAGGGCCATCATCCAATTATAAAAAGGTGTACTTGTTCTTTTAATAACAATAAACTTTTTATTGATTTGTTGTAAAAAAATCCAAGGTTAAATGGTGTCTTAAAATTCACTCCAAGCCTACAGACAAGGTTGGTGAGAAAAATTAGGCTAACTGAAATTCTACAGCAAATTTACAAACCCGATCAATTACACTCATCTAACCTTATGGAACTATCGAATAGCAAGTCCGTAAATTCTTTAATAATACTAAAAGCAACTAAAGAGGAAAGAGGGAAAATTTTATTAACTATTAGATTACTTTCAGAAGTAGTAAAAATTGAAATAGGCCTTATGAACAACAGTTTAAACAACACCAATCTGTAATGAAACTGCCACAACAATTTTAACCAAAATTACATGCATCAAAACCCTAGAACACAAATCATAATTGACCCAACGGCAGAGCCTATCATTCTAAATATCAAATATTCAACAATAGAACTAATTAAAAAGAAAAACATATAAAAAAATAAACCATTGGACGAATTATTTAGGTATATTCGGATAAGATTGATAGATTTAAAATATATATATATATATATTGGAGTAAAAAAAAACGGCGAACTTTAGTGAAACTAGAATCACCATGGTGGCAGAAACAGATATAGATATAAAAATTGCTATCAAGATAGAGAGATAGTTTGGATTACCTCATGATGGTGGGCGGCAATGGTGGGGTAGAAGGGAAAGTACGACAATGGTTCGGAACAATGACGGTGTGGTGAGCAAAGGGAATTTTAGTGAGAAAAAAGGAATTGTAGGGATTGAATTAGTAGTAATCTTTTATCAGAACTTTTGCATGCTTAAAGTTTATTAATACTTCAATTTAGACTATAACTGGAATTCTTCGCATTCTCTCTCTCTCAAATGAAACTCCAGAATCATGAATCCCCAAGTCAAAAACCAGCCAAACTGCCTGATATTGATCATGACATTTCCCTACAACCCAAACTACATACTAAGTTATCCTTCAAGGACATGCTAACATCATCTAATCCGATGATGTTTGGTGCAAACTTAAATCATAAAGATATGGAGTTCACATATAGCTTTCAAGTGGAGGAAAGGACTGACAATCCGGAGTCCCTCATTACAAAAGGTATCACAATGATTGCTTTGTCAAAAGAAGATAGACAAAGAATTTACGAACCTTAAAAATATGCTATTATAGTGAAATTAGTGGGAAAACGCATGGTGCACCACTATTTGCAAAATAAATCCAAGATCTATGGAGGCCAACGAAAGATTTTCAAATGATTGATTTAGTAGAAGACTACTATATAATCAAGTTAAAAAAAAAAGAACATTTTGGAAAAAGCTATTCAACAAGGCCCTTGATTTATTAACGGGCACTTCCTCTCCATTACTAAATGGAAATCAAAATTTGTAGCCTCCAAAGAGAGGTTGACAACAACGGTTGTTTGGATTAGACTGCCACAACTTCCTACAGAATTTTACGATGGAGAAATACTAATGAAAATAGGCAATGAAATTGGTCGTTTACTAAAGGTGGATGTTTGTACCTCAACTACATTAAGGGGAAGATATGCAAGGCTATGTGTTGAGCTTCTCTTAGAAATTCCAGTCCAATCATCTCTATATGTGGGACAACACAAACAACACATATACTACGAAGGAGATAAATTTCTATGCACAAATTGTGGTAGGCTAGGACATACAAAAAATCAATACACTTTTGTCAAATTAGATGTCATGGCTGTTAAAGAAGGAACTGAAGCACAGGCAACCAACTCAATGATGGAAAAACAAGAAGAGGAGTAGAAAACAGTCTCGTTCAATAAGGGAAAGAAGCCAGCACAAAGGAACATTCATCAAAATACCACCAAGCCAATCAACAACTATAAAGGTCCAGGTATCCCCGTTAAAATGTTCAATGCTAGCACTGGTAAGCATTTTTGATACTAAATATTTACAATACAAATCAAAGGATTTGAAGGATCCCCCTACTTCAATGAATTTAAATATCGATCAAATTCATACTGCCAACTCAATGGTGAGAAATCCGGCTGTGACGACCCGACCCATCGTCTCATATGTTTCCGTCCCGTTTTTCCTGTTTATTGCTTCTTCATGATTTATTATGTGTGTTGGATAAGTTTGAGTTGATTCGGATTGGATTTGGTAGGAAAATGGGCAATTAGTCTCTTTAAGGGGAGGTTGGTTTGGAAAAGTCAATCGAAAGTTGACTTATGAGTTAGAGGCTCGGATGTGATTTTCGACGATTCAGTTAGCTTCGGGGGATGATTTGAGGCTTAGGAGCGCAATCGGAAGTAATTTTGGAGGTTCGGTATAGAATTAGGCTTGAATTGGCGAAGTTAGCATTTTGGCGATATTCGGTTGATAGGTGAGATTTTGATCCGAGGGTCGGAATGGAATTCCGAGAGCTGCAGTAGCTTCGTTAGGTGATTTGTGATGTGTGTGCAAAATTTCAGTTGAATCAGAGGTGGTTAGGTCGGGTTTTTTATCGAATGTGAGTTTCAGAAGAATTTGATAAACTTAGGCTTTGATTTGGTGAAATTTGATTATTTTTTATGTTAACCATAGTGATTTGATGATTCGAGCAAGTTTGAATAAAGTAATAGATCTTGTCTGTGCTTTTGGTTGAGGTCCCAGGGGCCTCGGGATGGTTTCGGATGGTTAAACGGGAATTTTGAAGTATTGCATCAGGTCTGCAATTTTTTAAGCTTCTGTTATTTCCGCATCTGCGGAAAAAGGACCACAGGAGCGGTTCCGTAGATGCGGCTCTTTGATCGCAAAAGCGGCCAGCGGTGGCCTGGGGTGTCTCCGCAGAAGCGGACCTTGTTCCGCTGAAGCGGTCTCCGCAGAAGCGAATTCGTGTCCGCAGAAGCGGTCCTGGGGAAAAT
>MU674208.1:144697-161769 GCA_026770625.1 Nicotiana glauca | reverse complement strand
AGTCTCCCGCAAATTTTACAGGAGTTAGCAAAGTATACCGGTCCAGCATAATATGCTGGAGTTCGTACATAAATGCACCAGAACTCCCGTATATTATACTGGACCGGTCCTGTTGCAGCAAAAAAATGGCTATTTTTCATTGACTTGGTAAACGCTGGCTATTTTTCATTGACCAGTGTGAAAACTGGCTATACCATAAAATTTTAACAATTTTTGGGCTGCTGGTTTGACAGATTTGGGCCGATTTATGGGCTAAATTCACGGGCTACTGAGGACTTAAGGGAATTTGGATGATTAGGGATTGCATTGGTAAAAATAGCACGGTATAGCCGATTTTCGCACTGGTCAATCAAAAATAACCATTATTTACCAAGTCAATAAAAAATAGCTACTATTTTACTGTAACAGAGACCGGTCCCGTATAATATACGGGAGTTCGGTGCATTTCTGTACGAACTCCAACATATTATGCTGGACCGGTATACTTTGCTGACTCCTGTATAATATGCGGAGACTGGAGCACCAATGCTCAAAACTACAGTATATTATACTAGACATTTATACTGGCTGGAACTCCAGTATATTATGCGGGAGTTCCAGCATAATTATACTTGAATTCTCGCATATTATACGGGAGTTCCAGCATAGTTATCCTGGAACTCCCGTATAATATGCGGGAATTCAAGCATACTTATGCTGGAACTCCCGTATAATATGCGAGCATATTTTCTGGATTTTGAACAGTATTTTTGTTCAGATTTATCTTTACATGAAAAGTGGCTAAATTTCGATTACTTTTGAAACTGAGCTACTTTTGAATGACCAGTTGTAAATCTGGCTATTTTTAAATTTCTCCCATTGCATTGGGTTTTAGGTGACTAGATATTGGACAACCCACTTCCTTTTTCAAGTCTTTCTTTGAGCTTTTAATTAAAATAATTTTTATTAGCCACATTTTATAATACTACATAATATTATTGGTTGAACTATTTACTGTTACTTAAAATAATTATGGTAGCTAGAATTTAAATTTATAAAATAATTTACACTAATTGTTCAGTAAAATATCATCACAAGTATAAATATTTATAAGATGTTTAATTTAAAAAAATTATTAATTAATTATATAAAGAGGAAAAATTGCTCCTTTTTTTGGGAAATAATAATAATAATAGATATAATTATAATCAGTATAGCTATAATAGTTTCAATTATAATAACAAATAGGCACAGTTTGTATTAAAAATACAGTAGAATAACTACCTTATATTATTAGTGATATTAGAAGCTTAAAGAAATAATTTGGAAGAAAAGAGGGTCAAAATTGGATGTCAACACTACGTACGTAATAGGTGACGAGAGTCCGTGCGTAACTACTAAAATGATAATTGTTTGGGTAGTTTAGGACCCACATCATGCCTAATTGGGGAATATTTCTTATTTTAAATTACCAATATGATCGTTTATGATTTGCTAGAGACTTGAGGAAATGAAGAAGTGAACATATGAACTTGTTGAGCCTTGGAAGGAATTTCCTTGTATATAATTAAGCCTTATGTGCATTCTTGATATTTCTCTTGATGATTATGGATCAGGCCGATCACCCCGGTGAGAATAGATGCATTTATGGTTCGGGCCGCTCGATCCTTGGCAGTGCACAATTTGTTTTCTGTTGGAGCGGGCCGTCGACCTAGGCTTGATTGTGCATGATTTTATGCTTACGTTTAGACATGACATGATCACTTGTTTAATATGAAATTAGGGAAAAATGGTAATTGAATTATGGTCAAGAACATAAATATGATATTTCTTTTAAACTTGTATTATTGGAAATCCTTATGCTACATATCTCACATAATTATTATATTATCTTGACCTTAATAAGTATCAAGTCGACCTCTCGTCTCTATTTCTTCAAGATTAGGCGGGATACTTACTGGGTATATGTTGTTTAAGTACTCATGCTATGCTTCTGTACTTAAATATACAGGATCTGAGGCAGGTGGATCTGGGCATCATTCTGGTGCGTATTAGTGAGCACATCTGGGACTTCTACGGTGAGCTGCTTCTCTTTCATGCCGATCCACAGCCGAAGAAGTCTTTTCTCTGTATTTTTATTTCTGTCTATCCTAATTCAGACAGTAGGATAGTATAGTATTCTTTTGTGTATATTCTACTAGTTGCCCGTAGCTTGTGACAACAGGTTCTGGCACACACGTTAGTAGATATTTATTTTTGGGTTGTATTGTCATTTGGCACATTATGATCTTTACTGGCCTTTCCTTTATTTCAAAAATCTATTATACTGTCTCTGGTTAAATAAAAATTAGAATTAAATCACATTTCCGCATTTGGCTGGCCTAACAAAGGTGTCGGGTGCCATCATGACCTATTACGGAAAATGGGTCGTGACAGGGAGCCCATTTAATTATAACAACATATCCAACAACATAATACCGATTAATTTGTGCGATTAAAAGACTAAAATGACATCTAGAATTACAAATTGTAATATACCTTGTATGTTTTCATTGACTGCATTATGCTTCTGATTACTATCACCTTGTACATCTTTTTTCACATCTCCATTTTGGTCATGCTACAGCAAATAGTTCAAATAAAATGATATAAGATATAAAACAACTAAAAAAGAAAAGAAAATAAAATAATGAGTAAGTACTACTATACCTCTAACGTACTCTTCTTTATTGAATGTGACGACCCGACCCGTCGTCTCGTGAGTAACTACCTCGTTCTTCCCATTTTCTGCTTCCTTATGTTTCATTATCAGTATTGGGTGCGTTAGAATTTAAATTGGAGTGACTTTATTAAGAAATGAGACACTTAGTCTCTTTTATGAAGACTTAAGTTGGAAAAGTCAATCGGATGTTGACTTGTGAGTTAGAGGGCTCGAAATTGAATTACGATGATTCGGTTAGTTTCGGGGGATGATTTAAGGCTTAGGAGCGCAATCAGAATTAATTTTGGAAGTCTGGTGAAGAAATTAGCCTATTTTGGCGAAGCTAGTATTTTGGCGAATTCCGGTTGGTAGGTGAAATTTTGATCCGAGAGTCGGAATAGAATTTTGAAAGTTGCTATAGCGTCGTTTTGTCATTTGGGATATGCGTGCAAAATTTCAGGTCATTTGGACGTGATTTGGTTGAGTTTTTGATTAAAGACGTGTTTCGAAAGATTTTAGAAACTTAGGCTTTAATTCGATATGTTTTGAGAGATTTGATGTTCTTTGAAGTGTTTTGATGATTTGAACAAGTTTGAATAAGGTTTTAGGAAGTGTTGGTACAATTGGTTTGAAGTCCCGAGAATTCGGGTGAGTTCCGAATAGGTTCCGGGATGTTTTAAGCCGAAAATCATAGTTGTAGAAGGTCCAGAAAGGTTGCAGGCCTCGGAACCCACCCGCGCGGACCGCACAAAAAGGAAGTGCATCCCCGGTGAGTGCAGTGCGGACCGCACTAAATCGGGCGCGGGCGCTCTAGGCATCGCGCGGACAGCACAAAAACGGTCGCGGCCACGCTGAAGAACCTGCCCGCTGGTCCTACTTCGGAAGCTCATATCTTTTTATCTATAAGGCATTTTTAGTTGATTCAAACAAGAAAGTTATAGCCCTTCGTGTCTAGTTTCCAGAAAGGTAAAGATATCATAATTTGAAAATTGTAGCTAAAGTTATGGCCGAAATACTAAAGCCTGGCATTGCAGAGAAAAAGGGGCACGGCCGCGATCATATTTGCACAGACCGCGCGAGTTTGGCGCGGACCGCGGTCATTTATGTGCGGCCGTGGAGGCTGAAATCTGGGGCTACTTTTATAAATCCGAGGTTTTGGGTTTTATTTGATATTTGGACTTAGAGAGCTCGAATTTTGGCAATTTTTTGAAGTTTTTTCAAGAAATTCATCGGGGTAAGTAATTCTAACTCAGATTTGGCTAGATTACATGAATATATCATTGAATCCATCATTTAATTTGTGAGTTGGGATGGAATTTGGGAAGAAAATTGGTGAAATCTCCCAAAATTTAAAACGATGATTTGAAGGACCAAACGATATCAGAATTGGATAATTTTGGTATGGTTAGACTCGTGGCGAGATACGAAAGCCGGTGATGTTAATTTTATAATTTTTCGAGACATGGGCTCGGGGCTCGGGTTTTTACCAAATTTCGGAATTTTGATGTTTTTCAATTATTTTTGATTGGGTTATGTTTCCTTAGCATATTGTGATGTATTCGCTCTGATTTTGGTTAGATTCGACGCACGTGGAGGCCGATTTAAGGGGCAAAGGCGTCGAGAGCTAGAGATTTCAGCGGTTCGAGGTGAGTAATACTTGTAAATGATATCTTGAGGGTTTGAAACCCCGGATTTGCACATCATAGTGCTGTATTGAGGTGACTTGCACGCCGGATATGAGCGTGGGGTAGAGCACCATTGGGGATTGTGACTTGGTCCATCCCGGTTGTTGATTTTACTGCGTATTTGACTGAAATTACTAGTTATCATCATAATTTGGGTTGATTGCCATGTTTGGGGCTTTGTGCCAACTTGTAGAATCCCTCGGGGATTGATATTACTGTTTCAGCATAATTTGCATATCATACGGTCTCAGACCAAGGTTTTGAATACTGTTTTGCAAACTCAGCCATATTTCTAAGTTTTGAAAACTCAAATGATATTTAAGTGTTATTTCGAGCTGAGGACTACTGTTTTATAAATGCCCAAGGGGCTTATGATGTTTTCCGGACTGAATTTGGGTGGCTCGGGTTGTACGCCGCAGCAGTGACTTCAAACAGTAGTAACAATGACACTGTATGAAGGGACTTGAAACAGTGGTAACAATGACACTGTATGATGTGACTTGAAACAGTGGTAACAATGTCACTATATGATATAAATAGGTCAGGTAACATTGGCTGACCGGTCAGGTAACATTGACTGACCAGTATATTGCGCTTGGGCTGTAGGAGCCCCTCCGGAGTCTGTACACACCCCCAATGGGCGCTGTCGACGATAAATAAATATGGATGGCTCGGGCTGCACGCCGCAGTGGGTACTGGAATGTACAATCATATGCATTGCATTGCATTCATGCATTTGTTCATTGTTTTTTGTTGTTGTTATATTTATTGAGATATTTATCTGTTGTGCTGGTACTATCTGATCATTGACCGTTGGGGGCCCGAGTGGCTGACTAGGAACAAGGATATTGTCCGAGGGGCGGATTTCTGTGCATAGTGTCACAAATTGTTTTGAAAGTATATTCGCAACCGTTGAAAAGATCATTTCTAAAAAAGGTTTTAAACTGAGCTGGATATTTTCTAAAGGATTTTTCCCGGACTTACTATTTTCTAAAGGATTTGTGTTGTCCCATATTGCATGCTGGTGTGCTCTTATGTGATTTCTTGCCGCTCAGTTATTATTTACTCTTATTATCATTGAGTTGGAAGTACTCACTTTACTCCCTGCACCTCGCGTGCAGTTGCAGGTACTGTTCACCCGGTAGCGAGTTATTAGCGGACTAAAGGTATACTATTGTAGCTGAGTAAGGTGGCCGCCAGCGTTCACGGCACCAGACTTCATATTTTGCTTCTAAATCTTATTTTGTATATAATATTGGCCCTGTAGTGGTGTTCAGTTTTCTTTAGATGCTCGTGACTTGTGACACTCCTGTTTGGGCTGTGTTGGGTTGTATTCCGCAAAATCATTTTATTTAATCATCTTGAAACTGTTTAATCCATGTATATATATATTGTTGAAAATGCTGTTTAAATTGGTTGGCTGGCCTTTTCTTCACGAGAGGCGCCATCATGTCCGGGTTTGGGATTTGGGTTGTGACAAGTTGGTATCAGAGCCTAGGTTACTAGGTCTCACGAGTCATGAGAAGGTTTAGTAGAGTCTCGTGGATCAGTACGGAGACGTCTGTATTTATCCTCGAGAGGCTGCAGAACCTTTAGGAAAACTTCACATTCTTGAATTCTTGTCGTGCGTCCTTGATTCAGCTTGAAAAGAAAACTCTTGAAATTCCTTCCACGTGATTGTATGCGCATGTGAGTGCTCAGCATCAGATGTGCCTTGACGGCTTGTGATTCCCCGATCGAGGGGCAAGATGTGATTTATATGAGTTGATGTCGGGCCAGTCTGGAGGACTTGAGGCCGAATCTTCGCCTATGGCTTGAGCACCGAGGTGCTGATTTTGCGAGCTGGTATTATGAACTTATATGTTCAGTATTGTCCCTAATTGTGGGAATGTCGGCTAGATAGCTACGTAATGAGTATATTGGTGTTGTGTGGTGTGTCTATATGGCTTGGAAGTGTCGAAGAAGGACTGCTAGGTGATAGATGGACCATTAAGTGTTTGATTTCCATTGTGATTGGATGTGTTGCCCCGAGTTGTGGGTGCGTGGAGAATCTTTTCAGTTCTCCTAGTTGGGAGCGAAGTACATAGCACGTTGCGGGTTGAGTTCAGGCCCAGGAAGATTATATGACCGTTTAACATATATGATGGTGGAAGGCATGCTGAAATACTGAATTGAGGCAAAACAGGTGGGATATATCCTGCGGGGTGTCCTTAAGTGGTATGATCCTTATGTGTATGTTAGAAGATCTCATATGTAATTGAAAGGTATTTTCTATGTGCTATGATTCGAATAGGTGCAACGCATGTCCATGTATCAATTTTGATTATATAATACATGTAATATTGAGATTAATGTAATTCATATACATTGTGATGCTTTGTCAAGTTGTGGATGTTTTGTTAGGATGATTTTGGTGATTCTCTGGCAGGTGGATAGGCCCAATTATAAAGGAGACTCTGCCGAAATTTTTGAAAAATTTGGGACTTAGTAAAAAAAAAATTGGCCGCCTAGAGGGTGGGCTTAATTATTGTGTGAGTGAATGTAAGAATTGCAAAAGAGTTAAAATTCCACATGATTTGTGTTTCCACAAGATTATGAAGGAGTGAGTTCAATCTCACTATGGTATTACGTTAGCAATAGAGTATGTGCGTTATGATTTATTGAGTGCGTTTTTATATATGGCTTTGATCCAAGTTGGGGAGTTTGCTATTAATTAAGTTGATTGCACGGTTAAGAGCTATATTGTTCCAGTCTGCCACAAAGATGCCTCGGTATTATTCGATCCCGGTTCCACCTATTCTTATGTGTCCTCATATTTTTCTCATTAATTGGGTACGCCCCGAGAGTTTCTTTCTTTACCTATTCATGTATCTACCCCGATGGGAGATACTGTTATTATGGACCGTGTGTACCGGTCATGTGTTGTGATTATTAGGGGTCTGGAGACCCGAGTTGATTTATTGCTATTGAGCATGGTGGACTTTGATGTTGTTCTAGGCATGGATTGGCTATCTCCGTGTCGTGCTATTCTAGATTGTCATGCTAAGACATTCACTTTGGCTATTCTGGGTGTTCCGAGGATCGAGTGGCGTGGTATGACTGATTATGTTCCTAGTGGAGTAATTTCTTTCTTGAAAGCCCAGCGTATGGTTGGGAAGATTTGTCTACCATATCTAGCTTTTGTGCGAGATGTTGGATCTGAGACTCCTAGTATTGATTCTGTCCCAGTTGTGAGGGATTTTCCTGATGCATTTCCTGTAGACCTGCCGGGCATGCCGCCGGATAGGGATATTGATTTTGGCGTTGACCTGGTGTCGGGCATTCAGCCCATTTCTATTCTGACGTATCGTATGGCACATGTAGAGTTGAAAGAATTGAAAGAACAGCTTCAGAAGCTCCTAGATAAAGGATTCATTCGGCCTAGTGTGTCACCTTGGGGTGCACCAGTCTTATTTGTGAAAAAGAAGGATGGCACAATGAGAATGTACATTGATTATATGCAATTGAATGAAGTAACAGTGTGATATTGAGTATAGTCTTCTATATGCTATTTTTATGCCTTGCTTCCTATTTTCTAAGGAAAGCCGTAATAGTGCGTGAGATTGGTAATTCCTTTCAGAGTTTGTTTTCCGTTTGTACCGCATTCGATTTGGTAGCCTATTGGCATATTGAGACATCATATGTGACTTTCGATTATGTTTATTGCCTGAGCAGTTCGTAATGGGTGAGACGAGATCATTGAATTCGAGATCAGTGCAATCTGAGTATATGAAGTAAATTAAAGAGCTAAGACCATTGTTTGGTTCAGAATGAGGTGATAGTTCTTGCCGGAAGTATAGACCCAATGAATTGTTGATTCGACGGTGTTATGAGTTTATACAGATCTTATCCGTCGTGTCGGTATTGTAAGAATTTGAACAAGACCTATGTATGTCGTGCAGAGCATGGGATGTGTAATAATTTTTGTTCTAGATGGGATCAATGGAAGTCCTTGACTAGTTGAGTACGTAAACGTTCATGGTTCGGAAGGAAGGTGAAGTCCTCATGTTACCTTATGATGATATGGTATATGCGATATGTTGTAAAGGATTGAGAATTGCGTGTGTAAGGTTATGGTTCAGTTATGAATGGAAATTCATAACATTCTTAGGCAGTACATGCAGCTTTGGGTGATTAGAGAAATGAGCTTCAGATGATTAGGGTGAATGATCTTCAGATGATTAAGGAAATTTTATTTCTAATCATAATGATTTGTAGAGGTCACATGTTCAGAAAAAGGCCAATGCGATTTAGTTGATGGCACTTCAATAGTATTGGGGTCAGGTATGATGAAGCGTGTGCTATATGGAGTTGGAGATTGGGAGTTCTCATGTACAGGCTATATTGTGGTTGTGGATCATGTGCGTCGGTACTGTTTAATGGCTATCAGGATTTGGAGACTCGAGTGGATCTTTACTTGCTGGTATGTTAGATTTTGTATGTGGCATCAGAATTTAGACTGGCCGTCTTAGCATCGGGCAATTCTGAACTATTGTGCCATGGGCTATAACGGAAATGCCACGGGTTGAGTGGCGAAGTGAGTTGGATTATGTTCTATCAGGTTTGCATGGTATGTGTTATTTGTTTCACCGTGGGTGTAATGATTTGCTCGGGCTCCAGCCATGAATTGAGCATGGTTGTCGATTTCAAGCATAGTGACTTGAGGTATTTCATGTGGAGTAGTATTTGGATAAGATCGCGCGTTGCAGCAAAGCTGTGTGGAAACATGACCTTGTGGGTCAAATTTGTGTGTCATATATCTATGGTATGAGACGGGTCTCAGCCTTGTGTTGTGGCAGTACTAGTAAATTTGGGGTACAACTCTCTCAGTTGAGTCATTTTCATGAATTGAGTATGTTCGAACCGTTTCTTATGGGTGCACGTATTATGAAAGTTGTGGCTTAGGCCTGTATTGGGGTATTATATCACCAGAGTGGTGTGTTGGATTCGAGGTGATCGTTGGGGGCAGTGATGAATACGAACAGAATCGATTTCGGCTTGTTAGGAGGATAATATCGAGGTTCGGCTCAGAAATCTGTTGCGATATTAGTAAAAGAGGAAATGATTTCATAAATGGTTGATCTGAGAAATGGTTACGTTTTATCGTGTGTTTTATTTATAGTTGGCAGTATATGAAAGTGTTAGAATAAGACTTTAGATAACAAGAGGTTTCCTATCGGTATTTGGTATTGTGGGCAACTGCTATGAATAGAGACTATCGTTTCGAGTGTTGGATTGTAGGTTATTACAGCTGGTTCGTGTTAATTCTGGGTATGATTTAGTAAAGTGCAATGTGGGTCAACGGTTTATGGTCTAAATAGCTGTGAATTTCAGCTTTATTGTATTATCACACCTATGTGAGATAGGGTGACGTGAGTTCATCCCCGGATTTTTACATGGTAAGGTTATTCAGCAATTGTTGGGCTTTTGGAACAAGTCTGGGCACGTTCGAGGACGAACGTTTGTTTAAGTTGGGGAGAATGTTACGACCCGACCCGACTCGTCGTCTCGTGAGTAACTACCCCGTTCTTCCCATTTTCTGCTTCCTTATGTTTCATTATCAGTATTGGGTGCATTAGAATTTAAATTGGAGTGACTTTATTAAGAAATTAGACACTTAGTCTCTTTTATGAAGGCTTAAGTTGGAAAAGTCAATCGGATGTTGACTTGTGAGTTAGAGGGCTCGGAATTGAATTTCGATGATTCGGTTAGTTTCGGGGGATGATTTAAGGCTTAGGAGCGCAATCGGAATTAATTTTGGAGGTCCGGTGAAGAAATTAGCCTATTTTGGCGAAGCTAGTATTTTGGCGAATTCCGGTTGGTAGGTGAGATTTTGATCCGGGAGTCGGAATGGAATTCGGAAAGTTGCTGTAGCGTCGTTTTGTCATTTGGGATATGCGTGCAAAATTTTAGGTCATTCGGACGTGATTTGGTTGAGTTTTTGATTAAAGACGTGTTTCTAAAGATTTTAGAAACTTAGGCTTTAATCCGATATTTTTTGAGAGATTTGATGTTGTTTGAAGTGTTTTGATGATTTGAACAAGTTTGAATAAGGTTTTAGGAAGTGTTGGTACAATTGGTTTGAAGTCTCGAGAATTCGGGTGAGTTCTGAATAGGTTCCGGGATGTTTTAAGCCGAAAATCATAGCTGTAGAAGGTCCAGAAAGGTTGCAGGCCTCGGAACCCACCCGTGCGGACCGCACAAAAAGGAAGTGCGTCCGCGGTGAGTGCAGTGCGGATCGCACTAAATTGGGCGCGGGCGCGCTAGGCATCGCGCGGACCGCACAAAGACGGTCGCGGCCGCGCTGAAGAACCTGCCCGCTGGTCCTACTTCGGAAGCTCATAGTTTTTTATCTACAAGGAATTTTTAGTTGATTCAAACAAAACGTTGTAGCCCTTCGTGTCTAGTTTCTAGAAAGGTAAAGATATCGCAATTTGGACATCTGTATCAAAAGTTATGGCCGAAATACTAAAGTCTGGCATTGCAGAGAAAAAGGGGCGCGGCCGCGGTCATATTTGCGCGGACCGCGGTCATTTTTGTGCGGCCGCGGAGGCTGAAATCTGGGGCTACCTTTATAAATCTGAGGTTTTGGGTTTTATTTGATATTTGAACTTAGAGAGCTCGGATTTTGGCGATTTTTCGAAGGTTTTTCAAGAAATTCATCGAGGTAAGTAATTCTAACTCAGATTTGGCTAGATTACATGAATATATCATTGAATCCATCATTTAATTTGTGAGTTGGGATGGAATTTGGGAAGAAAATTGGTGAAATCTCCCCAAATGTAAAATGATGATTTGAAGGACCAAACAATATCAAAATTGGATAATTTTGGTATGGTTAGACTCGTGGCGAGATAAGGAAGCCGGTGATGTTAATTTTATAATTTTTTGAGACGTGGGCCCGGGGCTCGGGTTTTGCCAAATTTCGAGATTTTGATGTTTTTCAATTATTTTCAATTGGGTTATGTTTCCTTAGCATATTGTGATGTATTTGCTCTGATTTTGGTTAGATTCGACGCACGTGGAGGCCGATTTGAGGGGCAAAGGCGTCGAGAGCTAGAGATTTCACCGGTTCGAGGTGAGTAATACTTGTAAATGATATCCTGAGGGTTTTAAACCCCGGATTTGCACATCATAGTGCTGTATTTAGGTGACTTGCACGCCGGATATGAGCGTGGGGTATAGCACCGTTGGGGATTGTGACTTGGTCCATCCCGGTTGTTGATTTTACTGCGTATTTGACTGAAATTACTAGTTATCATCATAATTTGGGTTGATTTCCATGTTTGGGGCTTTGTGCCAACTTGTTGAATCCTTCGGGGATTGATAATACTGTTTCAGCATAATTTGCATTTCATACGGTCTCAGACCAAGGTTTTGAATACTGTTTTGCAAACTCCGCCATATTTCTAAGTTTTCAAAACTCAAATGATATTTAAGTGTTATTTCAGGCTGAGGACTACTGTTTTATAAATGCCCAAGGGGATTATGATGTTTTTCGGACTGAATTTGGGTGGCTCGGGTTGCACGCCGCAGCAGTGACTTGAAACAGTGGTAACAATGACACTGTATGAAGTGACTTGAAACGGTGGTAACAATGACACTGTATGATGTGATTTGAAACAGTGGTAACAATGGCACTGTATGATATAAATAGGTCAGGTAACATTGGCTGACCAGTCAGGTAACATTGGCTGACCGGTCAGGTAACATTGACTGACCAGTATATTGCGCTTGGGCTGTAGGAGCCCCTCCGGAGTCTGTACACACCCCCAGTGAGCGTCGTCGACGATAAATAAATATGGATGGCTCGGGCTGCACACCGCAGTGGTAGTGGAATGTACAATCATATGCATTGCATTGCATTCATGCATTTGTTCATTGTTTGTTGTTATTGTGATATTTATTGAGATATTTATCTGTTGTGCTGGTACTATCTGATCATTGACCGTTGGGGGCCCGAGTGGCTGACTAGGAACAAGGATATTGCCCGAGGGGTGGATTTCTGTGCATAGTGTCACAAATTATTTTGAAAGTATATTCGCAACCGTTGAAAAGATCATTTCTAAAAGAGGTTTTAAACTGAGCTGGATATTTTCTAAAGGATTTTTCCCGGACTTACTTTTTTCTAAAGGAGTTGTGTTGTCCCATATTGCATGTTGGTGTGCTCTTATGTGATTTCTTACCGCTCAGTTATTATTTACTCTTATTATCACTGAGTTGGAAGTACTCACTTTACTCCCTGCACCTTGCATGCAGTTGCAGGTACTGTTCACCCGCTAGCGGGTTATTAGCGGACTGAAGGTATACTATTGTAGCTGAGTAAGGGCCAGCGTTCACGGCACCGAACTTCATATTTTGCTTCTAAATCTTATTTTGTATATAATATTGGCCCTGTAATGGTGTTCAGTTTTCTTTAGATGCTCGTGACTTGTGACACCCCGATTTGGGCTGTGTTGGGTTGTATTCCGCGAAATCATTTTATTTAATCATCTTGAAACTGTTTAATCCATGTATATATATATATATATATATTGTTGAAAATGCTGTTTAAATTAGTTGGCTGGCCTTTTCTTCACGAGAGGCGCCATCACGACCGGGTTTGGGATTTGGGTCGTGATATTGAATTAATTGTATTGAACACCTCAACAAATTTCTCAGCAAGATAATTTTTTAAAACCACTAGTTCTTCCTTGTATTCCTTCTTCAATGATGATACTTCTTTCTTCAATTCATCTTGTCCATCTTGCAAAACCTTAAACTGAACATACCACTCACTATCTTTAGTTGGTGGCTCAACAGAGGCTTTACCTATACTTTGATGTTGGTTATGAATATTCTCCACCATATTTTTCTCCAAATCATTTCCAGTTTTATTTTTGTGTTTTCCTTTTCTAGATGTAGAATCAACAAGATCATTATTTGCTGCCGTAACATTAGTATATTTCTTGAAGTTTCCATTTGTAGCACTATTACAGACATCATCCATCATCTGTTTCTCCAAATCATTAACACCAATACTTTTTATTTTTGATGTCTCATTTGCAGCTTTCCCCTGATTCTTCAAACTATCACCATCTTTCCCCTTCTTCAAAACATTAGAAGGTATCTACTTCCTTTTCGAATTAACATTAATCATCATTTTGCACTGTCTTTTTAAAGTCTCAGGTGGATGATCAACAAAATCATCATCTGAACTAACTTGTTTCTCATCAACAGTATCCGCAATCTCATTCTCAAGAGACATATTCCTTAAATTCAACTACATAAACAAACATTTTACTAAATATTAGTAACAAAATTATATATAGCAAAACTAACTCTTAATACCGGACAAAACAAAAAAGAATTTAATTTACCTTCTCAGAAGTTAAGCCATATAGCTTATCATTTAACTCTTCAAATTTTAGTTCCTGTGTAACACTCCATCGAAGAATTGCTGGAGATGTATTTTCACATCGACTAGCAACAGAACTATGCAAATATTTAAAACATTTGTAGAACCATATCTGAATAGCATAAGGGAATCCTGAAATCCAATAATACTGTCGCTGCTTATCTAACATACTTGACATTGATCTTATGTCATGACCCCAATCCCGGTTGTGATGCGCCCAACACAATTGCTAGGCAAGCCTGACCAATTAACACTCACAACCCAATCACACATCCTATTACAAATTTATAGCATTAAAATAACAGTTCAACAAGTCTATTAACCAATAATTTAGATAGAGACAGTACGAATCACTGACATAACCAACATCTCCCAGAGACCTGGGGTCATGAGTCTAGAGCCTCTAAATGGAAACAGAGTAGTAAATCCACAATAGAGCAGAAGTCTAGAATACAGAAAGATAAAAGGGATAAGGAGAGGAGTCGAGTCCTGCGGACGTCAGGCAGCTACCTCGACAACTCCTAATACTCTGGGAAGCAGCAAACAACTCAACTAAGCTCCCAGAACACCTGAATATGCACACATGGTGTATGGAGTAAAGTGAGTACTTCCAACTCAGTGGTAATAGACATTGTGAGCACGTGATTTTTGCCCTAAGTAAATTGATCCCAAAATCCAAACAAAATGATTTTTCTTTTATGTTTACAATTTTTTTGCATTTTGGTGTCATTTTCTGATAATTGCTGCATTTTATTTGTGCATGATAATTCATAGTAAAAATACGAAAATATGCATTTGCATTAGGGACTTAATTTCACATTTCTAGTATTAATTAGGTAGTAATTTGTTTTAGAATAAAAATTAAAGAAATTCACAAAAATAGTTCCTAGGCAAATTTAATTTATAATTAATTTTAAATAATTTTAGAAGTTAAATAGTTTAATTAGGTTTTGTTTTAATTTTTACAAAATCAGAAAAAAAAAATATACAAAGTAAAAATACAAAATACAAAAAAAGATGAAAATAAAATACAAGAGTATAAAGAAAACAATTTAAAAGAGTATCTTAATTGGAAACCCCTATTTGGGCCACTCTTGAAGCAAAATAACCTAGCCCAGTTGGCCCTTTCCCTTTACCCGCACCCAGGCCCAAGCCTTACACAACCCGGTCTGCCCCATTCCTAGACCAAACGACGGCGTATCATTATTATTCAATCACAACCTTTGATCTCCCCAGATCCAACGGTCACCAGCCTATTCATTTATTAAGACAAACGACACCGTTTTTGGTGCTCAGTGAATCTGAGTCGTTCGTTTTGTTGCATCCGACGGCCATGTATTTATACACAAGATTAAATAAAATAACACCAGAATTCATTAACCCTAACCTCATT
Organism: Nicotiana glauca; assembly: GCA_026770625.1. Taxonomy (NCBI): domain Eukaryota; kingdom Viridiplantae; phylum Streptophyta; class Magnoliopsida; order Solanales; family Solanaceae; genus Nicotiana; species Nicotiana glauca. Next base: position 146,575 of record MU674208.1, on the reverse strand, counting down.
TGTATCATATCATCATCGTCTACCCCTCTTCCTCCGCTGCCGACCTTGCCGGAACCATCGCCGGCGGGAAATGCCATTAACGCCAAACCCTACCAATTTAACACCACAGAATCCCCTCTCCATCCTCTCCTCACCCCTCTACTCAGTTTCCTTCGAATCTTAACCATTTTACTCGAATATCAGAATTTGTCTCGCCGAAACCCTACCGCCGGCGAACGTCACTTACCCTAACTAACCCCAAAATAACACCCTAGATGCGCCTAAGCTTCCTCTACCCATTCCCCATACCCATTTGTTTCAAAACTGCCCAGAATTCCTCAAATTTCTCTTTTCAAAAATCTGGTCAAGAACCCCTAGCTAATTCTTGGGGATTCGTGATCGTAACACCCCTAATAATGTGTTTTCTTTTGGAAAACACACCATTAGGGATGTTACGGATCATGAATCCCAAAGGATTCAAACAAATGTAGCTCAAACGTGACTGGAGCAAGCCGATTAGAAGTTTTAAGAACCCTAGATAAGTTTTCCTAATCTTTTTCTCTTATTTTTGTTTAATCTTCGTCTTTTTCTGCATGTGTTTGTTTTGACCATCTTCTTGTGTTTTTCTTGTGATTTATTGATTTATGTTGATATTTTAATTAGGGTTTATTGTTGGACTTGTTTAAATGTCTGTTAATAAGTTTAAAAATGATATTGTGAGGTTTCAATTTCTTAGTAATAATTAGGATAATTGTAATTATGTCATGAAAATTAATTATTTTGTCAGATATCAATTTAGAGTTAATTAGCAATTAATTAGATTTTTGATTTATAGGCTGTTCATTGGCAGTGTGGTTAATTGAAATTTCAGTACTTAATTTCGTGTTAATTGTGTCATTTAGAGGTTGATGGATTAATTGATAATTGAAGTACAAAGGCATTTAGCCTGTTTGGTTATAGCTGTTAGTTTTAAAAGAGTTGGGGTAGGGCAGTAATTATAAAAAGTAAAGTGGGGGCATTTTGGGTATATGAAATGGGTCAACAATAGTTATAACACAATGCCAGGGGTAATATTGGCATAGAAAAGGGTAGTTTAGTAAATTCTAAAATGAAGTAGGGGCAATTCAGGAATTGCAGAGGGTGTAGAATATTCTAGAATATACTGTAGAGTAAGTTTTGGTTAAATAAGTATAGTTACTTGTAGTACAAGTTAAAATAAGGGGTCAAAAGAGAATAAAATAGGGACTGATTTGTAAAAATTAAAAGTTGCATTTCCCTCCAAATTATATCTATAAATAGGCATGTCATTTACTTGTTTTGGAGGGTTTTTTTTTGGAAGTTTTGAGAACCTTCAGATTTTTTCCTCCCAATTTTACCTTAAATTTCAGATCATATTTCAAAATTTCCATCCAGAAAAGTTAAAAAATAGTATCAAATCAGGAGAAACCAAAATAATTTTTACTATTCGATTGCAACTGTGTAGATCAAATCTGAAAATCCTCTATAATTCCTTCATTTCTGTTGATTTTGGGTTTTATCAAAGCATCTAAGGTGTTGGAGGATTTGTCAATTGAATATAAAGCTGTTCCTGAACATTTTTGGCTCTGTGTTTTGGCTGTTCATGTGAATTTGCCTGATTTTGAAGCAATCCTGGTTTTTTTTTTGGAGTCTGTTTGCTAAGCTGTGTTGAATCACTGACTGATGTTGCCATCTTTGTCGCTGATTACTCCTATTTCTCCTCTTATTGATATTTCCAGGTACACTGCTAAACTTTGGTAAATGTAAGCTGAAAATATGAAGATTGGACATATATGAAGAATTGAAGTCATAATTAAGCATCTGATGGATTTGTGTAGTTGAACTTTTATTCATTAGTGTTTAATATGATACTTTCGATTG
>MU674208.1:133217-143431 GCA_026770625.1 Nicotiana glauca | reverse complement strand
GAATTTCTGGTTCGCGACTGTAATACAGAGTCAAACCCTTTCCTCGATTCGGGATTCAAACCGGTGACTTAGGACACCATAAATCTCCCAAGTGGCGACTCTGAATCTCTTAATAAACGAATCCCGTTTCGATTGTCCTTTAATTGGAAAAACTCCTTTTATTATACCCTTCACGGGGTGTAGTAAGCGAAAAAGAAGGTGTGACAGCTCTGGCGACTCTGCTGGGGACAGGAACCCAGAATTTCGGTTCAGGGTTCGAGAATTCGAGCTCAGTTAAATTGTTGTATTTGGCTTTATTTGATCCATGCTATATGTGCTAAATGTTTACCGCTTTAATATTTGTTGAATTGTAAAACCTGAGCGCCGGACCCACTTCTCAAAAAATTAGGAAATTAACATCACCGGATTCCTTATCTCGCCATGAGTCTATACATGTCAAAAATGCCAAAATCCAAGCTCAAAGGCTCCCTCAAACCCCAAATTTTTGTTCAAAATGTCAAGCCCTAATTCTTCCCCTTTTAATCAAATTTCCATGAATTTAAGTGTTGAATCCACAATTAAATGATGTTTCTAGGTCATGACACTCACCTCCAATCAAATCCCAGTCGAAAACCTCTTTAATCCTCGTCAAAAGCTCTCAAGGTTACTCAAAAATGGTGGAATTGGACTTAAGCTCGCGGAACAAAATGAGCATTAAAACCCTTCTGATAACAGGGATTTTCGCATCTGCGGTCCTATTTTCGCATCTGCGACCACCGCTTTTGTGGTTATACCCAAACTTCTCCCTTTCGCTTTTGCAATATACCAACCGCATCTGCGACACCGCAGATACGGCTCCAAGCCCACACCTACGGAAGCAGCCTCTTTCCTTAAAACCTGCACCTAGAACCAATCACTTGCATCTGCGGAACCGCATATGTGGCCCTTCTTCCGCAGATGCGGATACACCAGATACCAGGAAAACCGGCAATTTCACCAAGTCCAAAATCATCCCGATGGCCATCCGAAATCACCCTGAGGCCCCTCGGAACCTCAACCAAAAGCACAAACATGATCCAACACCTTATTCAAACCTTCTCGAATCATAAAAACACCACAAATAACACCTAAACCGTTAAATTACATCAAATTCAAGCCTAAGTTCATCCAAATCTTTCGAAACTCGCATTCGATCAAAACCCCAACCAAAACACCTCCGAATGATCTGAAATTTTGTACACACATCCAAAATTACCTATCGAAGCTACGGCAACTCTCAGAATTCTATTCCGACCCTCGGATCAAAATATCACCTACCAACCAGAATTCGCCAAAATACTAACTTCGCCAATTCAAGCCTAATTCTACTCCGGACCTCCAAAATTAATTCTGATCACACTCCTAAGTCACAAATCATCCCCCGAAGCTAACCAAATCATCGGAAATCACATCCGAGTCCTCTAACTCATAGGTCAATATCCGGTTAACTTTTCCAAAACACGGCTCCCTTAAAAAGACTAAGTGTCTCATTTCCTACTAAAACCAATCCAAATCAACTCGATCACATCCAATACTGATAATGAAGCATAGAGAAACATAAGATGGGGGAAATGGGGCGGTAAATCAGGTGACAATGGGCCGGGTCGTCACATTTAACAAAATATACCTCCAGTATAATATACATTAAAAAACCATAAAATATATAAACTCGAGTGCATTGATATTTCATTCAACAATACATATCTGAGTGCTGAAGCATAACTAATACATATCCAGCATATTATATAGGAATCAACACTATGTTTATCAAGGTATTTACAATGGAGGATAACCAAGTGCTAAAGGATATTTACATAGGTTATTTCCATTCTCTCCATAATCATCACCAACATTCTTTGGAGGAGTTTCATACCCTGATTTGCGTTTCCAATCTGCATGTGCCCATAGACTAAAACCAAGATACTCACGATAATATTTCATTGTATTGGACATAATTGTCATAATATCTTGACCTTGCATCATCATATCAACAAACTTTATAACAAATGCATCACAACTTTTGTTTCCAATCTGTTTTGGTGATTCTTTCCAGGAAACCACAAATGGTTCACACACATAACCAATTGTAGGATGCAAATCACCAAATTTACAATGCTCCAAAACCATAGGAATGAAATGTTGATAAGCAAGAAGCTGCTCCTTGATAATAGCATACTCATCTCCCTTGCACACCGAATCATATACATCTATGGTCTTCTCATTCAAGTCTAATACTGCCAGAAAATAATGAGTGCAAGAATTTAATGGAATTTCACCATTTACCAAATCTGGAAGAGGTCTCAATTAACAGAAAACATTTTGAATAGATGACCATGGAATTCCACATTTACGATTCTCACCCAAAATATACCGACAAAGGCCAAATCCCAAACCTTGACTCCAAAATTCAAATTCATCAAAACCTTTTGAACGATCATTCCAGTTCTTATATGCAAATTCCAAGATATCGTTAAAGTCCACATCTGTTGTTGTTGAAGCAAATGGATACTCATTGATGTGATATATATGCTTCTTCCTCAGATAATACAATAAAACATCTATATCCTAAATATTAATAAATATATATATATATATATATATATATATATGTCAAAATATAATACAAAATAAAATTATGAGTTCACAACATAAAAGATATATACATACTGCATCATTCAAAGTAAACATATCATCTGCAATTTCTTTAAAGAATATTCTTGACTGAATTTTCTCATTGTAAAGTTCATATGGCTTTGCTTTCAGTACATGATCTTCTTTATAAATATCAGTTACTCCCCTAAAAAAATAAAGATAGAACAAATATGAAAAATAATTAAAAGAGATTTCTTAATAACATATATATGAAATAAATGTACAATAAGCCGAATAGTAAAACTTACTTTGGTAGACGACCTTTCTCTTGTTTTCTTTTAAATATTTTTCAAAATTATCCTCACAAGATTTGATTGTCTTCCGATAATGCCAGCAACATTTTCGAACATATTTCAACCTCCAATTCATACCTTTACTTGTTCCCTTATATGGAGATTTTAAATACTAACTAGCATTACGAACTCTTTTTCCTCTACCAAGCAATTCTTCTACTACATTCGGACTTTGTCCAATCTGTAGTACTTGTTCTCCTGGATGTTCTTTTCCTTTATACGAAACAACTTTTAGTTTTTTATTTTCTCCTTCTACCTCCTTTATATTTTTATTTTAAATTTCAATGTTGGCTGCATATCAGAATAATCATCCGAATGAGCAATAGGCTTAGCAATTTTAAAAGGAGAAACATAAACTCCCTCATCCATACTTGAATATAAAATAATCTTTTTATCAGAATCAGTTTTCCACATATCATCAGCAGCAGATTGTTCACCAGGGTCGCGATCAACAGCAGGAATGATGTTGCTAGGTTCATGATCCATCACATTACAACTTGATTGACTTGGTTGAGTTAAAATATTAAAATTAGGGCATGAATCCACAGATTTCCTCTTTCTTTTTCTAGTATACAATTTTCCCTGTTTCAATTAAACAAAAAAGAAATGGAGTGGTTAACGTCCATTATAACATTTTACAACTCACAAATAAGACTATAATACTGCACACACTAACCTACTGAATCTTTTCAATAATTTCATGAACAACAAGAGGAGATTTTTCATTGAACACCCTTTCAATTCCTTCCAAATTACCTTTACTTTCTTGCATGCATATATCAGAAAGAGCTGCCATACCAGTAGACTCAGGTTCCATTTCTTTTGGTACAGATGGTCAATTCACATTTACTATAGGAGTATGTTGTTTTACTTCAGGTGAATCCATATTTATATTTCCTTGTTGAATATAGCGAAAAATAACTTCAACATCAGTACCTACTGTTACAGCATCTATTCCGCTTCCCTGAGAGACTGCAAGTATGTTATTTTGCAAAATGTTTTGACTAGACTGTGGTGACCATGAGTCATATGTCACATAATTTATTTTTCTAATAATAGAATAAATATCACTATGATCAGTCTCATCTGGACCAGAATCTGCTCTTTCTTCATTACATAAATGACCTTTCACTACATCTGTACCACTTGGTTCAACTTGGACACTGCATTTCTCATTTTGTGCATCATGGAGTGATTGAATATCCACGTCCGGTAGCTTTGATGATACAACTCCACTATTTTCCTTATTATCTATACTGCACTGTGGTGTTGAAATTTGATATGTTCCATCAACTATTTTTTGCATGATAGCGGCAACATCCGTACCAGTTGACGAAACTTGATCAGGTGCACTCAACTCTATTCTTTCTTCATTAGAAGGAATTTTCAGCGAATTACTTGGTTAAGCTTGGTCACTGCATTTCTCATTTTGTGCATCACAGAGTGATTGAATATCCACAGCTGGTAGCATTGATGACACAACTCCACTATTTTCCTTATTATCTATATTGTACTGTGGTGTTGAAATTTGATATGTTCCATCAACTATTTTTTGTATGATAGCAGCAACATCCGTACCAGTTGACGGAACTTGCTCAGCTGCACTCAATTCTATTCTTTCTTCATCAGAAGGAGTTTTTAGCGAATTTCCATCACCTGTTGCTTGTTCATTAGTAGTATCTTCATGACAACAAATTTTTACTAAACCTCCATCAACTGCTTGTGACGACCCAAACGGTCATCACCGGATTTCTCCCTTATTTTGCGCTTCCGAGGCCTTTAAAACCTCACTTATAGTTTTCTAGATTTGCGTGCATAGTCCTGCCGCGTAGCCAGAAAACTTTTATGTTGAAATATGTGAAATCTATGAAATTTTTGAAGAATCTTGATATTAATATGATTAAAGTTGACTTCAGTCAATATTTTGGGTAAACGGACCCGGACCCGGACCCGTGATTTGATGGTCCCGGAGGGTCCGTAGAAAAATATGGGACTCGGGCATGTGCCCGAAGTCAAAATTCGAGGTCTAGAACCCGAGTAAAAGAATTTTTCTGTTAAATTATTTTTCTGAAATTGTTAAGGAAAATGGAAATGAAAATTTATTAAAAGACTATGGTATTGGGATCGCATTTTGGTTACGACGCCCGGTACAAGTCTTATATATTGTTTAAGCGCTTTCTGTGAAGTTTGGTCGAAATCGGACGTCGTTTGACGTGTTTCGGACTATGAGTTCCAAGTTGAAAGTTTATGAAGTTTAGAAGAAAAATCATGTGTTTTGAGGATCGATTCTATGTATATGATGTTATTTTAGCAATTTGATCGCTCAAGTAAGTTCGTACGATGTTCTTGAGTTAGTATGTGTGTTTGGTTTGGAGCCCCGAGGGCTCAGGTGAGTTGTGGAGGTGGTTCGGGGTGGTTTGAACTTAGGAAAGTTGGTAGATTTTCTGCAATTTTTGCACAACAAAATTCTTCTTCGCGTTCGCGTCCAGGCCACGCATTCGCATAGCTTTAGCTGCCTTCCTTCTTCGCATTCGCGGGCATGTCCACGTGTTCGCGATGCCCAGGCTTCCCCTTCAACGCGTTCGCGAGTCCTCCCTCGCGTTCGCGTACAAGCCACTCCCAGACCCCCCCAGTCCCTTCTTCTACGAGTTCGCGATTAGCACCACGCGAACGCGATGCCTTGACCTGTCCACCCTTCGCGATCGCGTCCCTGTTCACGCGAACGCGAAGGAAATTTTTGCCCACGAATTTTTAAGTTAAACAGGACAGTAGCTCGGGATTTAGCCATTATTTCACACTAGCTCTTCACTCCAACCTCATATAGACGTATTTCAAGCTCCTTCTCCTCCATAGCTTGCTAGGTAAGTGTTCTTAACTTCATTCTCTCTTAATTTCTTCATCTAATCACTAATTTCCTAGCCCTAAATCATGAATTCAAAGTAGAAATTAAGAGTTTTGGGTAGAGTTAGGGTTTTGGGAATTTTGGGTGATTCAACCTCAATTTGGGGTCAAATCTTGAAACAAACTATATATTTGAACTCGTGGGGTTATGGTTGATTGGGTTTTGGTCCGAGCCTCGTGTTTGGACCACGTGGGCCCGGTGTCGAATTTTTGAATTTTTTGGAAGAATGCTAGGAAACTCGTCTCTAGGCTATGGGATTATGTTGTTGAGCCCTAATTGATATCATTGAATTGATTATGCCTAGATACCATTGTTTCGGAGTCGGATTGTAGAGGAAAAGCGGTATTGGAGAGTTGATTGCTATTCTTTGGACCGAGGTAAGTGTTTGGTCTAACTTTGGCTTGAGGGAATAGGAGTAGAGTCTTATTTGCTAATTACTATTTGTCGAGTACGGTGTATAGGCATGGTGACGAGTACCTATACACCGGTGTCGAGCATGACCGTGAGTCCTGAATTGCTAAATTATTAAATTCTTAATTATTGTTTATGAGGACTTTGTTGGAAATATTTAAACACTGAGCTAGTAATTGTTGAGGCTGAGCATTGATTTAAGTATGCTAAGTAGAAATTGAATAAATTTGGTTATAGCTGGATCTCCCTTGCCGGGATAGTTTATTATAATATCTTGTTCCCTTGCCGGGATAGTTTATTATATTATCTAGTTCCCTTGCCGGGATTATTTTGTGTATTATGTTGAAAGAAAGGGGATCGTGTGGCACGCCGACCACTTAAATATTATAAAATGAGATCGAGTGGTACGCCTACCACATGATATTATGAAATGGGAGCGAGTGGTACGCCTACCACGTGATATTATGAAATGGGATCGAGTGGTACGCCTACCACGTGATATTATGAAATGGGAGCGAGTGATACGCCTACCACGTGATATTGAGAAATGGGATGAGTTGCATGCCTGCAACGAGAGGAGATTGAAACAAGTGAAAGTAGTTTGTTTTCCCTTATTCTGTGTTAGAAGAAATCAGATGTAGTTTCCTTGTTATTCTTGATATTCCGTTTCATCTTCTACCCCTTAAGCATGTTCCCCTCCCAGTATTAATTGTTTACTTTATGCAATTACTTTATTGCACTTGTATATATATATCTGCACAGGTTTATTCGGTAGTCTGGTCTAGCCTCGTCACTACTTCGCCGGGGTTAGGCCAGGCACTTACCTGCACATGGGGTTGGTTGTGTTGATGCTACACTCTGTGCATCTTATTGCACAGATCTAGGAGAAGCTTTTGGGCCACAGCAGTAGCATACTGAGTGGGAGCTGACTTAAGTCCAGGGACTACGAGGTAGCCTAGCTGGCGTTCGTAGGCCGAAGTCCCTTTCTATATTTTCTGTTTGTTTTCATTGTACCGAGACAGACATTATGTATTTTCTATTCAGACTTGTTTGTAGCACTCTTTAGAGGTTCGCGAGATTGCGACACCAGTCTTGGGTCGAGAAATATTAAACTTCCGCATTTTGGGTTTTCAGTTATCCATGTCTTAAAAGACTTCCGCATTTATTTAAAGGCTCGTTATTTTGTTATTGTTATTAATGTTGTGTTGTTATCCAAAGGTTTAAATGTTTGGCTTGCCTAGCTCCAACAGTAGGCGCCATCACGACTTCCGATGGGGGAAATCTGGGTCGTGACAAGTTGGTATCAGAGCTCTAGGCTGCATAGGTCTCGCTACTCACGGACAAACTTGGTAGAGTCTGAGGGATCGGTACGAAGACATCTGTATTTATCCCAGAGGCTACGGAGTTAGGAAAAGTTTCACTTTTGTTCTTTCTTGTCGTGAGATTTTGTTCCTCAAATACTGATGTCCTTCTACTCGGTTCTTTCGCAGATGGAGAGAGCACGTGCTTCCTCTTCTACCGCGCAGCAGCCCAAGCCCCCAGCAGCAGCTCCTGCGAGGGGCAGAGGCCGAGGCCATGCCAGAGGCCGAGGCAGGGGCATAGCTCAGCCCCGGGCAGCAGTCCCAGAGGTGGAGCCTCATATTGACTATGATTAGGAGGTTCTAGCCCCCGCAGCTCTAGTGGGCCCAGCTCAGGTCCCAGGAGGGGTCATGGTCACCCCAGATCTTCAGGATGCTCTAGTCAGATTGGCAGGCTTTATGGAGAGTGTCACTAGAGCGGGTTTGCTGCCAGTAGCACCAGCAACTTCTCAGGCTGGGGGAATGGTTCAGACTCCTGCTACACGTACTCCGGCGCAGGTAGCTCCCCAGGCTCATGTTCCAGTGCTTCAGCTAGCTGTGGCAGCTCGGCCAGGTATTACAGCTCAGGCCGGCGATGGAGCGGCTATGTCTTCAGATGCTTTGTGGAGACTTGATCGGTTCTCCAAGCTCTTCACCACCACATTCAGCGGTGCTTCATCAGAGGATCCACAGGATTTCCTATTTAGCTGTCATGAGATCCTTAGGACCATAGGTATAGTGGAGACCAATGGGGTCGATTTTGCCGCCTTCCGGTTTGCAGGATCCGCCAAGACTTGGTGGAGGGATTTTTGCCTATCTAGACCAGCAGGGTCTCCAGCTTTGACATGGGATCAGTTCGCGGAGTTGTTTTTGGAGAAGTTTCTCCCATCCACTCAGCGGGAGGCACTTCGCAGGCAGTTTGAGCGCCTCCAGTAGGGCTCCATGACAGTTACACAATATGAGACTCGATTTGTTGACTTGGCACGCCATGCTATTGTGATACTCCCCACAGAGTGAGAGAGGGTCCGGAGATTTATTTATGGGCTGATTCAGCCGATCTGTCTCCAGATGGATATGGGAGTTGGTAGTGATATATCCTTTTAGGAGGCGGCCAATGCGGACCGCAGAGTTGAGATGGCCCTCGCACGGGGAGGTGGACTGGTGTCGGATAAGAGGCCTCGCCATTCTGGTAGGTTCAGTGGTACCTCATTTGGGGGTAGGGATTCTTATGGTAGAGGCCATTCACCGAGGCCCTTTCAGTCAGCTCTTCAGGTTTCTCATGGTACTTCCGGTGGCCGTGGCTCTCAGTCGCAGTATTCTGACCAGCAGCTGTCAGTTCACCATCAGCACCTATCAGCGCACCACCACTCCGTTATTCTCAGCAGTCGAGGGCTTGTTTCACGTATGGCGACATGAGGCACATTGCCAGGTATTGCCCTCGAGCTTCTGACAGCTCTGAGTAGCAGGGTCCTCGCCCCATGATTCAGGCAGTAGGTGATCCACAACTCGCCCAGCCAGCTAGAGGTGGGGGTAGGGATCATAGAGGTGGAGGTAGGGATCGTAGAGGTGGAGCTCGGACTGGCAGAGGTAGAGGTCAGCTAGTAGCCGATCGTCCTAGGGACATGGTTCAGGGAGGTGGGGCCCTACCCCGATGTTATGCTTTGCCAGCCAGGCCATAGGCTGAGTCTTCAGATGCTATTATTACAGGTACTATTCTGGTCTGTGATAGGGATGCTTCAGTGCTATTTGACCCTGGGTTTACGTATTCATATGTGTTGTCTTATTTTGCACCCTACTTGGCTATGCCTAGTGATGCTCTGGGTATCCTTATATATGTATCTACACTAGTGGGTGATTCCATAGTGGTCGACCGGGTTTATCATTCCTGTGTAGTAGTATTTGAGGGTCTTGAGACCTGTGTTGATTTATTACTTCTAGACATGGTGGATTTTGATGTTATACTAGGGATGGATTGGTTGTCCCGTATCATGCTATCTTGGATTGTCACGCCAAGACCGTGACCTGGGCTTTGCCAGATTTACCCCGATCGGAGTGGAGAGGGACCCCAGGTCATGCCACCCGCAATGTTATTTCATATGTTAAGGCTCGACGCATGGTCGAGAAGGGGTGTTTAGCTTATTTGGCATATGTTCGCAATTCCAGCACAGAGGTCCCTTTCATTGACTCTCTTCCTATTGTTCGGGAGTTCCCCGAGGTTTTCCCTTCAGACTTGCCGGGTATGCCGCCCGATGGGGATATTGATTTCTGTATTGATCTGGCCCCAGGCACGCAACCCATTTCTATTCCGCCGTATTGCATGGCCCTGCCAGAGTTGAAGAAGTTAAAGGACTAGTTGGAAGATTTGCTAGAGAAGAGTTTTATCAGGCCTAGTGTTTCTCCTTAGGGCGCGCCGGTGCTATTTGTGAAGAAAAAGTATGGATCGATGAGGATGTGCATTGATTACCGACAATTGAACAAGGTGACGATAAAGAACAAGTATCCACTGCCGAGGATTGATGATTTGTTTGACCAGCTTCAGGGTGCGAAGGTGTTTTCAAAGATAGACTTGAGATCTGGCTACCATCAGCTGAGGATTAGGGC
>MU674208.1:83006-130757 GCA_026770625.1 Nicotiana glauca | reverse complement strand
CCCGGTACAAGTCTTATATATTGTTTAAGCGCTTTCTGTGAAGTTTGGTCGAAATCAGACGTCGTTTGACGTGTTTCGTACTATGAGTTCCAAGTTGAAAGTTTATGAAGTTTAGAAGAAAAATCATGTGTTTTGAGGCTCGATTCTATGTATATGATGTTATTTTAGTCTGGTTCGCAAGTCCTCCCTCAACGCGTTCGCGAGTCCTCCCTCAACGCGTTCGGGAGTCCTCCCTCGCGTTCGCGTACAAGCCAGTCCCAGACCCCCAGTCCCTTTTTCTACGCGTTCGCGATTAGCACAACGCGAACGCGATGCCTTGACCTGTCCACCCTTTGCGAACGCGTCCTTGTTCAGGCGAACGCAAAGGGAATTTTTGCCCAGCGAATTTTTAAGTTAAACAGAACAGTAGCTTGGGATTTAGCCCATTATTTCACACGAGCTCTTCACTCCAACCTCCTATAGACGAATTTCAAGCTCCTTCTCCTCCATAGCTTGCTATGTAAGTGTTCTTAACTTCATTCTCTCTTAATTTCTTCATCTAATCACTAATTTCCTAGCCCTAAATCATGAATTCAAAGTAAAAATTGGGTAGAGTTAGGGTTTTGGGAATTTTGGGTAATTCAACCTCAATTTGGGGTCGAATCTTGAAACAAACTATATATTTGAACTCGTGGGGTTATGGGTGATTGGGTTTTGGTCCGAGCCTCGGGTTTGGACCACGTGGGCCAGGTGTTGAATTTTGGAATTTTTTGGAAGAATGCCAGTAAACTCGTCTCTAGGCTATGGGATTATGTTGTTGAGCCCTAATTGATATCATTGAATTGATTATGCCTAGATACCATTTTTTCGGAGTCGGATTGTAGAGGAAAAGCGGTATTGGAGAGTTGATTTCTATTCTTTGGACTGAGGTAAGTGTTTGGTCTAACTTTGGCTTGAGGGAATAGGAGTAGAGTCTTATTTTCTAATTACTATTTGTCGAGTACGGTGTATAGGCATGGTGACGAGTGCCTATACACCGGTGTCGAGCATGATCATGAGTCCTGAATTGCTAAATTATCGAATTTGTAATTGTTGTTTATGAGGACTTGGTTGGAAATCTTGAAACACTGAGCCGGTAGTTGTTGAGGCTGAGTATTGATTTAAGTATGCTAAGTAGAAATTGAATAAGTTTGGTTATAGTTGGATCTCCCTTGCCGGGATAGTTTATTATAATATCTTGTTCCCTTGCCGGATAGTTTATTATATTATCTAGTTCCCTTGCCGGGATTATTTTGTGTATTGTGTTGAAAGAAAGGGGATCGTGTAGCACGCCGACCACTTAAATATTATGAAATGAGATCGAGTGGTACGCCTACCACGTGATATTATGAAATGGGAGCGAGTGGTATGCCTACCACGTGATATTATGAAATGGGATCGAGTGGTACACCTACCACGTGATATTATGAAATGGGATCGAGTGGTACGCCTGCCACGTGATATTATGAAATGGGAGCGAGTGGTACGCCTACCACGTGATATTGAGAAATGGGATCAAGTTGCACGCCTGCAACGAGAGGAGATTGAAACAAGTGAAAGTAGTTTGTTTTCCCTTATTCTGTTTTAGAAGAAATCAGATGTAGTTTCCTTGTTATTCTTGATATTCCGTTTCATCTGCTACCCCTTAAGCATGTTCCCCTCCCAGTACTAATTGTTTACTTTACGCTATTACTTTGTTGCACTTGTATATATATATCTGCACAGGTTTATTCGGTAGTCTGGTCTAGCCTCGTCACTACTTCGCCGGGGTTAGGCCAGGCACTTACCAGTACATGGGATCGGTTATGCTGATGCTACACTCTGTGCATCTTATTGCACAGATCTAGGAGAAGCTTTTGGGCCACAGCAGTAGCATACTGAGTGGGAGCTAACTTAAGTCCAGGGACTACGAGGTAGCCTAGCTGGCATTCGCAGGCCGAAGTCCCTTTATATATTTTCTGTTTGTTTTCACTGTACCGAGACAGACATTATGTATTTTCTATTCGGACTTGTTTGTAGCACTCTTTAGAGGTTCGTGAGATAGTGACACCAGTCTTGGGTAGAGAAATATTAAACTTCCACATTTTGGGTTTTCAGTTATCCATGTCTTAAAAGACTTCCGCATTTATTTAAAGGCTCGTTATTTTATTATTGTAATTAATGTTGTGTTGTTATCCAAAGGTTCAAATGTTTTTCTTGTCTAGCTCCAACAGTAGGCGCCATCACGACTCCCGATGGTGGAAATCCGGGTCGTGACACTACTTCATCCATGACTAATCCCATCAACTATTTTCTCCATGATAACATCAATATCTGTACCAGTTGAAACAACTTGATCAAGTGCATTACATTCCACTCTTTCTTCCTCACAAGAACTTTTGACTGAAATTCCATCATTTGCTGTATGTTCATCAACTATTGCAGCTTCATCTATCACTGTTTCAACATTCATGATTGATGGAATTAACAATTCAGTTGTCGTATTTCGCAAAATCTTTTCATTGGACTGTGATATAGAAAGCTCTTGTTTCCCATCATCTATGTTAACCATCATAGCTTCAACATCTTTACCAGCTGTCACAAAAGGTTCAACTGCATTACATTCCGGTCTTACTTCATGACAAGGACCTTCCAACAAGATTTCACTAGTTGCTAAACCTTCTTCATTAACTTGTGCTCCATGAACTGAATTAATATCCATGGCTAATGGTATTGAATCCATATGTGCTCGCCATTCATTTTTAGTTTCTTTATTTGCCTCTTCACGGATTGACTCAATATCCATTATTGGTGCCCTTGAATTAGAAGGTCCTGCATCCTCAAACTTCTTATTTAACTGTTCATTTTCTTTTGGTAACTCAACATCTTTCTCTTCTTCATCTAGTTTGTCATCCGAAAAATGAGCAAAATCTCTATCAGAATCACTTTCTCCATCAATATAATCTCCTTATTCACTACTTTCACTATTTTCATGTTCACTGCTTTTGTCATGTTTGTCATTTGAAAATCTGGAAGAATCTTGTAATTCATTGCTTTCATCTTCATCATTCACCAAGCCATCATGATGTTCCTTTCCTTTTTTAACATTTTGAATAAACTTTAGAATAATATCAAGCTTCTGATTAATATCCTGCAAGAATGAATCAAAATATTATTTTACGAACAAAATCAACACTAAAACAAATTACCAAACTAGTTAATTATCTTAACAGAGTCCTTCACATGGTTCTTCATCTTTATTCGATTATCTTTAAAATGTTTCTTCATCTTTATTTTAAATTTAACAAAATCTGCATGTAGAATGTCTTCAACTTTGGCAGATACTCTCTGAAAAGAAAAGAAAAATGGTAAGAATTTCAGCATGATAACACATAAACATTCTTATCGAATCTAAGCACAATTCAAGAAGGGTAGCATATAATTTTAGACAATAATAATCTAGATACAACGACTCCAGTATAACATAATAGATGACAAGCATACACACAGTACACATCCAATAAAATATACTGGAGTCAAACATAACTCAACAATTATCCTGTATAACATACTGGAAAATAAACACTGAGAGAACAGACTTCCAGTATAATATACTGGATAACAATCTTAAACATGGCAGACTTCGATTAAAAGATACTGGAGTCAAACAAAACTCAACTATATATTAATAATCATGCAGTATAACATACTAGTACACAATTATTAACAGGATATACTTCAGGTATAATATACTTGACTCAAGTATAGTATTATACTACACAAGTATACTGCTCTAGTAAATTATACTAAGTGAGTATATTCCACTTCCATTATACTAAAATGGTAAGAATTTCAGCATGATAACACATTAACATTCTTATTCAATCTAAGCACAATTCAAGAAGGGTAGCATATAATTTTGGACAATAATAGTCTATAAAGAACTACTCCAGTATAACATAATAGACGACAAACACAATTCAAGAAGGGTAGCATGTCATGACCCAAAATCCACTAAGGGTCGTGATAGCGCCGGACACTGCTGTCAGGCAAGCCAACCCAATTACCTGATGAAGTTCTCATTTTTAACAATCTTGAAAACTATGATTTTCCTTCAATTTTTCATAAAATGAAAAGATAACTACTTCGATTCAAATTAAATAATAAGCAATTAGTACAAAATATTTCAAAACCATCCCAGAACCCGGTGTCACAAGTGCATGAGCATCTACTGATAAGAAAATAAGATAAAATATCCATCCGGAATACAGTGGACAGGAAATAAATACAATATACTGGAAGGGACTATACTAGCTGTGGACCGCCTTGAACAATGCCACTCACATAGTCCTTAAATCATCTGTGCTGCTACGCCCAGTAGGCCGCTAGAGTTACATATACTTGTGCAACGAAAATGCATAGAAGTGTAGTATGAGTACGAAAATAACGTGTACTCAATGAGTATCCCGTCTAATCTCGAAGAAGTAGAAACGAGATGATCAACTTCGACACTTACTAGTGGTCCAATAATAATATGGTGAAGATGTGAGGATACCATGGATTTATCTAGCAATTATAACTCATAGAGCAAGAAAACAGGTAACACCTTCTCAAATAATAAAGAAATTCCAAGATTTATTTTTCGTTATCTTTATTTGTTTATAGCGGCCATAAAAAAGGCAATATCAACTTCAATTAGTTTCAGGATAAGCAATGCAAGCATGCAAATATTATGTCGAGGTCGACGGCCCGCTCCAACAGAAACATAAATTGTGCACTTGCCGAGGGTCGACGACGCGCCTATAGATGTATCTATTTAATCTTCCGAGGCGTTCGGTCCGTTTCATAAATAAACACACAGACAGCCAATCAAGAAGTCCACACGGAGTAATTATCTAATGAAAACAAATCCTCTTTAACCATTTAAGAAAAATACAATTTTATCTGTTTAGAAATTTGTCTACTAATTCGATGTGATTTAAGCAGTTCAAGCTATCAATAAGTTAGTAAATAATCCAAATATAGCATGCTTTTGAATCCTAACTACCTGGTCAATAGCATAATAGTAGCTATGCACGGACTCTCATTACCTCGTGCATACGTATCCCAACAAATAGGAGCGGATAATCAATTATTTCACCTATGGGGACAATTCCCTCTTACAAGGTTAGAAAGGAGACTCACCTCGCTCCGAAGCCTATATTCCGATTCAAGAACGCGCTCAAACCTCCAATTTGGAGCCGAACGATCCACAACTATTCAAATAGGTAAGAACTAGTCAATACATGTTTAAAAGTTAATATTCTAACTATTAATCCAATTTCCCAAACTTTAATTCAAGGTTTCTATAATCCGACCTCGGGCCCACGTGCCCGGATTCCAAAAATTTTTGAAGGATGTTGTTCTTTATAACCTAAGGATAAAAATATATGATTTCTATTCCATTCTATAACAAATTTCGTGGTTAAATCTTGTTTTTAACAAAACCCTAGGTTTTACTCTATTCCCATGATTTTCACTAATTTACATGTGTTAATCTACCCAAACTTCAAGTATTAAACTAAGAATAGGTGGGATAACTTACCTCAAGATGCTAGGTGGAAGTCTTCTCTCAAAAGCTCCCAAAATCGCCCAAGAAATGAGTGAAAAATAAGCAAAAATGGTCTAGAGTCCGAATAAATGAAGGCTACTGCCTTCTGCGATTTTTGCTTATGCGGATCCTAGGCCGCACCTGCGACCAAGCTTCTAGGAAGGAAGACCGCTTCTGCGGTCTGGGGCGCTTCTGCGGACAGGGCCACCACTTATATGGTTCCTCTTCTGCAGATTTAGGGCCGCATCTGCGGTATTGGCTGCCTGGCCTTGGGCCGCTTCTGCGATCAGGCCCACTGCTTTTGCGATTCCGCTTCTGCGGATTTAGGACCGTATCTGCGGTCTTGGGCAGCTTCTGCGAAGATACGACCGATTCTGCGGTCTTGCATCTGCGGTCAACCAACCATAGGTGCAGTTATGACAGAAGCAGATGCTTCAGCACTATACAAAAAATCCCTTTTTGATCCGCTAACCACCCGGAATCCACCTGAGGCCCCAAGGACCTCAACCAAACCTACCAACTAATCCCAAAACACGTTATGGACTTTCTCGAGGCCTCAAATCACATCAAACAACACTAAAATCATGAATCGACCTCCAATCCAAACTTAATGAACTTTAGAATTTCAAACTTCTATTTTCTATGTTAAAACCTATCAAATCATGTCCGATTGACCTCAAATTTTGCACACAAGTCATATTCGACATTACGGACCTACTCCAACTTTCATAATCGGATTCCGACCCCATTATCAAAAAGTCCACTTCTCGTCAAACTTCTAAAAAACCTTCAAATTTCTATCTTTAGCCAAATGACTCCAAAATGACCTATGGACCTCCGAATTCACTTCCGATCGCGCTCCCAACTCCAGAATCACCATACGGAGCTGCTCACAGACTCAAAATCCCAAACAGATATCAATAACACTAAAATGCACTTCAAGCCAAACTTATCAAATTTCTTCCAACATGCTAACCTCCACAATGGGCGCCAAAACACTCCCGGGTCATCCAAAACTTGATCCGGGCATATGCCCAAGTCTGGAATCATCATACGAATCTGTTGGAACCTTCAAATCCCGATTCCGAGGTTGTTTACTTAAAAATCCAATCTTAGCTAATTCTTTCAACTTTAAGCTTTCGAAATGAGAATTATCTTTCCAAATCAACTTTGAACTTCCCGAAATTCAATTTTGACCATGTGTACAAGTCATAACCCCTGAAATGAAGCTACTCATGGCCTCAGACTGCTGAACAACACGCTAGGGCTCAAAAGAGCTGGTCGGGTCGTTACATTCTCTCCCACTTAAACATACGTTCGTCCTCGAACGTGCTGAGAAGTGCACTGAAGTAATCTGAAATCACTGTTTGACACCTCACTCACCTTCCCATGCTACCATAACTCAGTTGAGCTCATTAGCTAGATAAATTCTTAGGATATTTCCTTTTATTCAAGCAGATAAGCCTTAGAGCCTAATTCCAACATCCGAAATTCTATGCCCGACCTGTTTCCAACATACGCTCACTGTATCAATAACTACACGCAGCCCTAAAACACGACTGGCCACCTTCGCTAAATTCACAACTTGCACCACTTTTACTCATAGGACCACAATAATATTCTCTGATCAATCTAATCGAAATTCTACGAATCTGATGCTCCCATTGCACCTCATGACCTACATAGGTCTTGCTCTAATTCTTACAATACCGCCATGACGGAAGAGATGTGTAGAAATTCATAACTGACTGCCGAATCAACAAATCATTAGGTCTATACTCCCGACAAGGACCATCACCTCATTCTGAACCAAATAATAGTCTTAGTTCCATAATATACTTCATATAGTCGGATTGCACTAATCCTATATGAAAGGATCTCATCTCATCCAGAATGAACTGTTCAGACAATAAGCCACCCAAACATAATCAAAAGTCTCATATGATGCCACAATGTGCCAATAGGCTACCAATTCGAGCGCGATACAAAGTAAAATGAACTCTGGAAGGAATTACCTAACTCACGCACTAATGCGGACCTTCCTTAGAAAATAGGAAGCAAGACATACAAAAATAGAATATATAAAACTATACTCAACATCACCCTGTTGCGGCACACAACCCGATCCAAATAACATACCCATGGCAGTGTGCCACCCGATCCACACATAGATCTCACATAAGGAGATGCACATCGAGCTAAATTTGCTTATTACAATGAAATACCAAATTTCGGTCACAAGCACGCTAAGTGCATAACACCATCCCTGAGGAGACATATAGCGCTATAAGCTACGAAACTCAAGCACACTGAGGTGCGATATACAATCTGAATCTCAAGAGCCAATTTGCTCATATAACATCATTTTTACGTGGATACTCAACACATAAGCAATTTCTTAAGCCTCCCCCACAACTCACATGGCGCAATGCATCGCTGCATGAAATATCTGACAATGAAATAGCACCCTGATTACTCCTCCATAAGGAGTGAGTTACTGAAATGAACACGCCTGGCCAGATATATAACCCATATTCCCATTTGAATCCATCCACTGACCTAAAGCCGATTCTTATCACATCAACTAGGATAATTACCTTTCCAAGGTCCATAATAACTCTCCTTTCTTTCATAACGCATAAGAAAAACCATCATAACTAGAGAAATCCTCCATAGTCCACAACTTAATAGGCTGAGTGCCCTCCCGGCATTTATTCTCAAATCGATGATATTACCACAATCCTCATACTTGGTTTAAGTCTTTAATCAATCAAGTGACTACATGTCACACTTATACAATCTTCATATGGGACACGCTCCCACAACCTTCCGAAATAAATAACGGGTCCGCACATCCAAACCACCGGTCGCACTAACGCTGAAAAGTGATCAAGAATCATTAACTAGGATGCAAAGCCTATTTCACCAAAACACCGATCTCAGGTGACCCTGAAGATAATACCAACTTACCTTAAACACCGAAACTCATTTCCTGCTCATCCGAGATTGTGACATCCTTTCCCACACCGAGTTGTTACCTTGATCTTTACTTCAAATTCTATACCACTCACTGCACCCATCATGCCAACACGCAATAGAACACGGTTCTCATCATAACTACGGAACCACTAATAAGTTAACACTTCATCATATAAAAACCTTCTTCTAGACTCACTTCAGGAGAACCATAGCCGCACACAGGTAAATTTTTGTAACTGTAGTATAGGCAAACATCTAACTAGTGGTGTAAGCCACCATAGCCCTTCCAGGATCCGCCTATACATAACAAGCCATAACAGAAGAATGC
The DNA here is from genome assembly GCA_026770625.1 of Nicotiana glauca. NCBI lineage: Eukaryota > Viridiplantae > Streptophyta > Magnoliopsida > Solanales > Solanaceae > Nicotiana > Nicotiana glauca. The sequence continues at coordinate 121,863 of MU674208.1, read as the reverse complement.
TTCTGAACAACATTAATTACGACGACCGACAAGCCTCATGCGTACCGCCACAAATCACATGCATAACTTGATCACGCTGAAGGAACTGACCTCTACCACCAATATGCCAACTCACTATGGTTAACCAATATATCTTCCTTCGATTTACCCTGATTGCCTTAGTAACAACAATAATTCCTTTCAACACATAACACACTCCCTCCGCACTCACCCCGAGTGACCTTGAATCGCGAGACCATGCTGTCTCAAATCACATGAACCATTTCATACTTTCCTTGTGCGCTCATTCGCACCCTCAACTGATATGCCCATTCTTCTAATCCTTCTACGAATCCGAAGTCCTTTCTCATTTTCCTCTCAAGTGTTACACTGCAAGTCAAAACATCATAGAATACTTTGGGCCTCCACTCATAAGCTGCTGCAAAAGCTTGATTTTTAACAGTACATATAGGCTCGAAATCATTAGGCATCACACTTTATCTATTGAATTCACTAGGACCGTTGCTGAGAGCCACCCGCTCTGACTTGGCCCCGAATACAATCGACTCTATGAGTCTTCTAACACATGAATGTCCTCTCGGTGAAACACCTTTGCAGAATCACTTCCCTTGGAACCCACATCTATACAAAGCACGAATCCTGAATCCTCTCCAAATTTGGACATGAGCCAATAAGGCCAACCGTAGCACACCTTTAACAATTCCTTTGCTCAATTTACCACTTATGGTCTTTTCCCGTAGCTAAAATAGCCCCTCAATATGCTAATAACTAGAAACCCCGCAAGTAATTAACCATGCAACCCAATCATAGAAGGTGGGACTCTCCCACTTAGCTCGAAGCCATTATTACACAACTCTGGAGTTCACCGGGATTCTTAATCTCTTATTGACATAACCTTGCACAATCAACCAACAAAATTCTCGATATCTTACTATAGAAACCCCATTTTTATACTCTGAATCATCAACCACATTCGTACGACCGATCTCTTTGTCGCATAACCAATAAAATTCTTCACAGAAGCTTCGCCAACTATGTGACCGCTAACCTGCTCACAGGGAATAACCCACCTATAGAAAGCTCTCCCTGGCATCTTCCAGCGCTGTTGCACGTGGTACAATCACTACGACATTAGTTAAAAGTGTGGCAACATCCTTCCAATTCAAAGTTATGCTACATCCTTAGTGGCTCATTTCTGTTATAGCCAATCTCCTGCCGCGCAAGAACCCCTACTTCAAATTAGATCCGTAGACCCCAATAACAAATTACTAACATTCTCGATCACTCCAAACTCTCCTTAAGAGACGTGGTCATCCCACTGTAAAGCCCATATGCAACTCCGCCACTCTCCCACTTTGGCGGAACTCATCCCCTTAATCGACTACTCGGTCCTTAGCCTCCTATACTCAGCCTCCTAGAAATTTTGAAACACCGCCTGACACTTTCCGCACATCCTTCCTCACCCTTTGCTACTTAGTTGTTGCCTTAAATAAATTCTATCTTCGTAGCACTTGAATCCACAAATCGCTACTAACTTTAAACTTTGTCGGAGATCATCTCTCTCGAGCTGCCAATATTATAACTGTCGATTCAACTCCGAACCACCTTGGCTCGCGACATCTAACATTCCCTTCTTCAATAATGACCTGCAATATCCTTCTCCAGAGGCGAATTGTCGAAGAACATAACATCGACGAATCTAGTACATCCAATAAGGACAACAACACCTCATCATAGAAGAAAATTCTGCCACGCTCGCAAATACCGAGTCTCGATACCTTGTCAACCCAAACCTGAACATGCTCTGCCCAATTTCCCTTCCCTTGCCGGAAGTAAAATACTGAATCTCTAAATCACACACTGAGTAAACTTCCCTTCAGGTCATTCACTGTCCCGACACGTAGGCAACATCCTACCATCATATCAATACTGCAGAACAATCGTTCATAAGTATCATGGAAACTTGTGCCTAACCTCAGAGCTCTCAGAAGTACCGCTATTGGGGTTGAAACAATAAAATATTCTTCTACCAAGCGACGATAGTAATCCGATCAGCTATACCAGGAGAAACATCCTGTATCGCTTCTGTAGTACCATTACAGTTCTTCAATTCTCGATTTATACTAAGCACTTCGCGTCACGTAAGATTGAGTAGGAACGAAACAAGGGCATAAACCTCAAGGAAATCAAATCGCACGATGATGAATCAAGAAGGGAAGTATTCCTAACAGTCCTGCAGCCTCCCGAGGATAAGAACAAACGTCTCCGTACTGATGCGCGAGACTCTACTAGACTTGCTCATCACTCATGAGACCCTAGGAACCTAGAGCTCTGATACCATGTTGTCACGACCCAAAATCCACTAAGGGTCATGATGGCACCGGACACTGCTGTCAGGCAAGCCAACCCAATTACTTGATGAAGTTCTCATTTTTAACAATCTTGAAAACTATGATTTTCTTTTAATTTTTCATAAAATGAAAAGATAACTGCTTCGATTCAAATTAAATAATAATCAATTAGTACAAAATATTTCAAAACCATCCCAGAACCCGATGTCACAAGTGCATGAGCATCTACTGATAAGAAAATAAGATACAACATCCATCCAAAATACAATGGACATGAAATAAATATAATATACTGGAAGGGACTATACTAGCTGTGGACCGCCTTGAACAATGCCACTCACATAGTTCCAGAATTATTCGTGCTGCTACGCCCAGTAGGCCACTAGAGTTACATATACCTGTGCAACAAAAATGCACAGAAGTGTAGTATGAGTATGAAAACAACGTGTACTCAATGAGTATCCCATCTAATCTCGAAGAAGTAGAGACGAGATGGTCAACTTCAACACTTACTAGTGGTCCAATAATAATATGGTGAAGATGTGAGGATAACATGGATTTATCTAGCAATTATAACTCATAGAGCAAGAAAATGGGTAACACCTTCTCAAATAATAAGGAAATTCCAAGATATACTTTTCGTTATCTTTATTAGTTTATAGGGGCCATAAAAAAGGTAATATCAACTTCAATACGTTTCAGGATAAGCAATGCAAGCATGCGCATATTATGCTAAGGTCAACGGCCCGCTCCAACAGAAATTTAAACTGTGCACTTGCCGAGGGTCGACGGTACGCCTATAGATGCATATATTTGATCTTCCGAGGTGTTCAATCCGTTCCACAAATAAACACACATATAGTCAATCAAGAAGTCCACATGGAGAAATTATCCAATAAAAACAAATCCTCTTTAACCATTTAACAAAAATACAGTTTTATCTGTTTAGAAATTTGTCTGCTAATTCGATGTGATTTAAGTAGTTCAAGTTATCAATAAGTTCGTAAATAATCCAAGTATAGCATGCTTTTGAATCCTAACTACCCGGTCAATAGCATAATAGTAGCTACGCACGGACTCTCGTTACCTCGTGCATACGTAGCCCCACAAATAGGAGCACATAATCAATTATTTCACCTATGGGGACAATTCCCTCTTACAAGGTTAGAAAGGAGACTCACCTCGCTTCGAAGCCTATATTCCGATTCAAGAACACGCTCAAACCTCCAATTTGGAGTCGAACAATCCACAACTATTCAAATAGGGTATGAACTAGTCAATACATGCTTAAAAGTTCATATTCTAACTATTAACCCAATTTCCCAACCTTAAATTCAAGGTTTCTATAATCCGATCCCGGGCCCACTTACCCGGATTCCAAACTTTTGCGAAAGAAGTTGTTCTTTATAACCTAAGGATAAAAATATATGATTTCTACTCTATTCTATAACCAATTTCGTGGTTAAATCTTATTTTTAACAAAACCCTAGGTTTTTTTCTATTTTCATAATTTTCACTAATTTACATGTGTTAATCTACCCAAACTTCAAGTATTAAACTAAGAATAGGTGGGATAACTTACCTCAAGATTCTAGGTGGAAGTCTTCTCTCAAAAGCTCCCAAAATCGCCCAAGAAATGAGTGAAAAATAAGCAAAACCGGCCTAGAGTCCGAATAAATGAAGGCCACTGCCTTTTGCGATTTCCGCTTATGCAGATCCTGGGCCGCACCTGCGACCACGCTTCTGCGGAAGGAAGACCGCTTTTGTGGTCTGGGGCGCTTCTGCGGTCAGGCCCACCGCTTATGCGGTTTCGCTTCTGCGTATTTAGGGCCGCATCTGCGGTACTGGCTGCCTGGCCTTGGGTTGCTTCTGCGAACAGGCCCACCGCTTCTGCGATTCCGCTTTTGCGGTCAACTAACCGTAGGTGCGGTTATGACAGAAGCAGATCAGCACTTTCCAAAAATCCCTTTTTGATTCGCTAACCACCCGGAATCCACCCGAGGCCCCGGGACCTCAACCAAATCTACCAAACAATCCCAAAACACATTATGGACTTGTTCGAGGCCTCAAATCACATCAAACAACACTAAAATCATGAATCGACCTCCAATCCAAACTTAATGAACTTTAGAATTTCAAACTTCTATTTCTGATGTTTAAACCTATTAAATCACGTCCGATTGACCTCAAATTTTGCACACAAGTCATATTCGATATTACAGACCTACTCCAACTTTTAGAATCGGATTCCAACCTCGATATCAAAAAGTCTACTTCCGGTCAAACTCCAAAAAAATCCTTCAAATTTCTATCTTTAGCCAAATGACTCCAAAATGACCTACGGACCTCCGAATTCACTTTCGATCGCGCTCCTAACTCTAAAATTACCATACAGAGATGCTCCCAGACTCGAAATCCCAAACGGATATCGATAACACTAAAATGCACTTCAAGCCAAACATATGAATTTCTTCCAACATGCTAACCTCTACAATGGACGCCAAAACACTCCCGGGTCATCCAAAACTCAATCTGGGCATATGCCCAAGTCTGGAATTATCATACGAACCTGTTGGAACCTTCAAATCCCGATTCCGAGGTTGTTTACTTAGAAATCCGATCCTAGCTAATTCTTTCAACTTTAAGCTTTCGAAATGAGAATTCTCTTTCCAAATCAACTCTGAATTTCCCGAAATTTAATTTCGACCATGCGTACAAGTTATAACCCCTGAAATGAAGCTGCTCATAGCCTTAGACTGCTAAATGATGCGCTAGGGCTCAAAACGACCGATTGGGTCGTTACATAGCATATAATTTTGGACGCTAATAGTCTTGATAGAACTAATCCAGTATAACATAATAGATGACAAGCATACACACAGTACACATCCAATAGAATATACTGGAGTCAAACATAACTCAATAATTATCCAGTATAACAAACACTGAGAGAATAGACTTCCAGTATAATATACTGGACAACAATCTTAAATATGGAAGACTTCAATTAAATGATACTGGAGTCAAACAAAACTCTACTATATATTAATAATCATCCAGTATAACATACTAGTAGACAATTATTAACAGGATATGCTCTAGGTATAATATAATTGCCTCAAGTATAGTATTATACTACACAATTATACTGCTCTAGTAAATTATACTAATTGAGTATATTCCACTTCCATTATACTAAAATGGTAAGAATTTCAGCATGATAACACATAAATATTTGTATCGAGTCTAAGCACAATTCAAGAAGGGTAGCAAATAATTTTGGACACTAATAGTCTAGATAGAACTACTCCAGTATAACATAATAGATGACAAGCATACACACAGTACACATCTAATAAAATATACTGGAGTCAAACATAACTCAACAATTATCAAGTATAACATACTGGAAACAAACACTGAGAGAACAGACTTCCAGTATAATATACTGGACAACAATCTTAAATACGGCAGACTTCGATTAAAAGATGCTGGAGTCAAATAAAATAGAAGAAACAACTACTTACATTGACAATCTCGTTAATATTAACTTTGGATGAAGATTGGAGAAGATATGATTGATTCACCTTGAAAACCTTTAATAACTACAAATTAAACAGAAAGGTCAATAATTAAACTAAAACGAAATATATGAGCACAAATATATATTAAAAATTAAAATACTATTAACTTACACTTGCTTTACTAAAGAAATCATTGACAAGTGTCTCATATTTTGGACATCCAATGCTGGAGTAAGACAACATCCTAATTGGCCCCCGATCCTCATATTTTGCATTTTGACGGAAATCATTAAAGACTTTCATTATCCAGACATTAAATAAAAATGGGAATCCAAGTGCCGTATAAGATGCAATCCTACCAATTTTTTTCTTTTTGACTGATTCAGTTGATAGAAGATGAGACAAACTATCAATAAGCTCTTCAAAGCAGAAATTGCCCCATAGAAAAGAAGCACAAAGTGTTGCATCGTCTATAATTTTCATAGAGCGATCACTTATATTTTTAGTAGGCTCTTTACCCAAAAGGACAACTTCTACTATATAAAGCTCAGCAAGCTTTACTGCATCTTCATCGCAGAGCTCAACATCAACACTTATATCATCTGTTGCACCACTACGAAGTCGAGAACGCCTTTTCAAAAAATTATACAAATTCTCTACCTTCAAACCCTTCTTTATGTCAGGAAAATACAGTTCCTTCAAACGGTTCTCTCTATCATCAACGAATCTATAATCAGAGGCCTCAATCTTCAACCCGGTAATAGAATGGAAATCATCTTCTGTAAATGCTACGTCGTTCCCAAAAATCTAAAAACCATTTTGGTTTTATCCTTGTAAAATACTTGGGAAAGCAACATACAGTAAGTCAACTTACCAGAATGACCCACCTCATTCAATTCTAAAAATTTCCCAAATATGCCATTCTTTAATTTATCCATTTGAGTTCCACACAAAAATGACGAAATAAGTTTCTTAAATTTCTGATCACCTTTCCAATAACAATCAGCAGGAAATCACTTTTCAATGTCATAAAATATATCTCCCTCCTAAAATCAAAATAAAACACATATAAGCAACATTTCATATAATTTTAACCTAAAAACTTAAACATTTCATAAATGCATACCTTCAATATTCTAGGTGAAGATTCCATTTCTATAACATCTAGAAAAAAAAAATATTACAAACAGAATTCAGTATATATATATGTGTAAAATAAATTATAAGCTGAATTCATCCAGTAAAATGAACAGGAAAAGAAAGTCTTGAGATATGGAACTAAAGAAAAAAATACTAGGGTAAACACAAGAAACATAATCAAAAAGCAAAGTATAAGAATCAACCAGTATAACATACAAGAAAATTTTTTTATGAATTATATAAAGAAACAAAGATTATAATATAAAAAAAGAAGACAAATAATCACTCAAAAAATAGTAATAACAAAACTTGTCCAGTATAATATACTGGAGCAAAGCTTACAAAACAGCAGAAGTCCCGTAAAATATATTGAGATGAAACAAGACTCAACTATATTATACTATTCATCCAATATAACATACTGAAAGATAAATATAGACAACCCAGACCCAGACTTCCAGTATAATATACTGGATAAAATTTTAATAAATTTAATATACAAAACAAATGATCAAAACGCACATAGTGGACGTGTACAATTCGCACACAGCAGATGTCCCATAAGATATACTGGCATGAAACAAGACTCAACTATGTTATAATATTCATCCAGTATAACATACTGGAAGATAAACATAGACAACACACACTTTCAGTATAATATACTGGACAAAATTTTACTAAATTTAATATACAAAAAATATAATCAAAACGCACACAGTAGACGTGTACTTTTCGCACACAACAGATGCCCCGTAAAATATACTGGCATAAAATAAGACTCAACTATATTATAATATTCATCCAGTATAACATACTGGAAGATAAACATAGACAACACAAACTTCTAGTATAATATACTGGAAAATTTTTACTAAATTTAATATACAAAAAATATAATTCAAAACTCACACAGTAGACGTCTACTATTCGTACACAACAAACCTCCCGTAAAATATAATGGAATGAAACAAAACTCAATTATATTATAATATTCATCCACTATAACATACTGGAAGATAAACATAGACAACACAAACTTCCAGTATAATATACTGAAAATTTTTTACTAAATTTAATATACAAAAAATATAATTCAAAACGCACATAGTAGATGTCTACTATTCGCACACAACAGACCTCCCGTAAAATATAATGGAATGAAACAAAACTCAATTATATCAAAATTCGAAAAGAACTAAAGAAAAATAAAGATAAAACAACAAAATACTTAAAAATTAAACCTAATATACAGATACTAGAAAAAACATGAAAAAGAAATTACCAGAGTAACAAAATTAACAGAAATAAGAGAAACTAATGAAGAGAGAAAAGTCGTAAAAGTTATAATAGAACAAATATTTAAATCTTAACGGTACGGAACTCAACAATAATAACGAAAATTAAACATAAAAAACCAACAATAATAACAAAAATTCAAATACATTATCGTAAAAAAATAAAACTCACCCATAATTTTGAAGAAAATTGGAGATAACCCAGACAAGATTCGAAGAAAACTGCTTTTTCAGAAAAGCAAAATCCGTACAATGCTACAAAAACAAAGAGAAAGACGAAAAAATATACTAAACAGTAAGTTAAACATGTCAAGGGCACTTATGTCATTTTACCATATAATTTAAGTTAAAATGGCTAGAAATCGATTACATTTAAATCGGTGGCTATTTTTCAATAACCAACCGGAAAACTGACTACGCCATACAATTTTGACCTTATTAGAGGATTCTTAAAAGTTAGTAAAATTATACTATTTGGCCCATTAATTCATTGTGCAGAGAGCTTTTAAAAACTTTGATTGCTCAGCATGCAGTAACTCGAGATATATATACACAAAAACAAATTAATCTCAACTTGCATGATCCTTTGATATAATAAAGCTTGCAAACTAAGGCAGATTGAGAATTTAAAGTCTGTAAGTTCAGATTGAGTGTGTTTATATATATATATATATTGAATTCAGTTTAACTCACAGAACTTCTCTAAATACATCTATAGTCGTGGATAATTTTAACTTGGTGGTAGGTGTACATATTTCCCAGATTTTGACGGGACTTGTTCTTAAAATTGCAGTCAAAACAAGAAAAAAGAATTTTATATAGGTTAATAAGCACAAATAACGGCTGAAACGCCACTGACAAACACATGGTGCTTGCCAATAAGTTTGTATATATTAATATTTTCTTGGACCAATGAGAAATGAACTGACGCAGTGATCTTGGAAATAACATATCAACAGAAGTGATGTACTCATATAAATTATAATACCGACACTCTTTTCCCTGGTTCTATTAGGAGAAAGTTGCTTAACCACTCACCTACAGCCAATCAGATCAACTTCGCCATTGCGTAGTATATGTGTCCCTTGAAATTAATTAAATTACCTTCTCGTCGAACACATAAGCATCAATAGTAGAAACAAAATGAAAATGAATATCATAGTTCTTGGTCAAAAGCAAGCTAATTTAAACAAATTTAAAGATTTTTGTTAAGGTCATATCGATAATTTGGTTAGATGACTTTTAGTTTAAAAAACCTAAATGCGATACAATCAAAAGAATGATCATTCAATTATCTTTTGAGTAACATGGGGTAGTTTTAACGTTGTGTCACGATCCAATTCCCAAACCCGATCGTGATGGCGCCTCTCGTGAAGACAAGGCCAGCCAACAGAACAACAATACCTCTTTTAACAGTTACTTAGCATGAATAAGTCTGAATCATAGATAATATAATCGTAAGTGCGGAAGAAAAATGACAGAACAAGGAAACCATCCCGACTCAGCCCGAAATCAGGGTGTCACAAGTCACGGGCATCTATAAGAATGAAATCTCCACTTTACAGTCTAGAAATACGCTGAACAAAAATAATGAATAACATAGAAAGACGGTGGTGCTGCGAACGCTGGCAGTCACCTCGCTAAAACCTCTACAACTCTGCCTCCATGCAGCCAATACCCGCTACCGGGTGAACAAATACCTGCAACTGCACGCGAGGTGCAGGGAGTAAAGTGAGTACTCCAACTCAGTGAGTAATAAACGTAAATAATAACTGAGCAGCAAGAAATCATGTAAAGTAGCCAACATGCTGTATAGAAGCCAAGTATTTTTTTTTTTTTGAGAAAATAAGTGAAATCTGTGATATCTTTATAAATACCTTGGCTCAGTTTAAATCTGTTTTGAAAATGGTCTTTTCAATAATTACGAAATCGATTTCAAAACAATTAGGGCTGGTAAGCATAAAAAAATCTGCCCCTCGGGCACAATTACCATAGTATAACAGGTAAAAAGACAAGTAAATATGCAAGATGAGCACATCAAAGTTCGCCCCACGGGCACATCTCACACAGTACCATCCCCTCGGGCTCATTATCAATCGCTCAGAACAGTATCAGCCCCTCGAGCACAGTATCACATCACTCAATACAATATCAGCTCCTCGGGCTCAGTATCAGTCACACAGTACAACATCAGCCCCTCGGGCTCACTCTCAAATCACATGGGTACTCGCGCTCACTGTGGGGGTGCATACTCCGGAGGAAATCCTACAGCCCAAGCGCTATATCATCATAAGGTCTGAAAGCCTGTACATATCAACATGAGGCCTGAAAGCCTCCTCACAATACACTCGAGGCCTGAAAGCCTCCTCACAATATACTCGAGGCCTGAAAGCCTCCTCACATCACTCAACATATCCTAATATATGGCCCTCGGCCTCAATCAGTCCAAAAATAATCATAAGCCCCTCGGGCATCAGTAAAACAATAATGCTCAGCTCAAACAAAAGTTTAAATATCCGTTAAAACTCAAGGTTGAGTAAAAATATAGCTGAGTTCATGAAACAATGTAATTCAATTGGACCGAGTTCAAATAATGTTTCAAATGGTGAGGAAAGAGTGATAAAAATTCCTGAATGGGGGTTCAAATATTTGGCACGAAGCCCAAATATGGCAATCAACCCAAATCATGATAATATCAAATAAGTTTCAGTCAAATATGCGGTAAGATCAACAACCGGGACGGACCAAGTCACATTCCCCAATGGTGCTCTACCCCACGCTCCCTATCCGGCGTGCAAGTCACCTCAATATAGCACTACAGTGTGCAAATAGGGGGTTTCAAACCCTCAGGATATCATTTACAATCATTACTCACCTCGAACTGGCCCAAAGTCTAGCTCGCTACGCCCTTGCCTTTCGAATCAACCTCCTCGCGCATCAAATCTGACCAAAACCACAACAAATACGTCACAATATGCCAAATGAGTAATAGCCAATCGAAAAGACTTGAAAAATGTTAAAAATCACGAAGTTGGCAAAATCCGAGCCCCGAGCTCACTTCTCGAAAAAATAGAAAATTCACATCTCCGGATTCCTTATCTCGCCACGAGTCCATACATATCAAATTTATCAAAATCCGAGCTCAAATACTCCCTCAAACATCAAATTTTCATTCTCTTAAGTTCAAGCCCTAACCTCCATTTTTGACCTCTAATTCCTTGATTTTTCACCCTTAATTCATGCAATAACACATTAGATTTACGTTTTAGGCTTAGAATTCCTTACCTCAATGAAGTCCCTTAATTCCCTCTCCAAAATCGCACAAAAACCTCCAAGTCCGAAGTGAAAATATTGGGTTCTTTAAAAAATTCGCGAGGAGAGAATTTTAATACCTCTTAACATGCCTGTTCGTTTCTGTGATAACCAGGCCGCTTTTGCGCACCCGCTTTTGCGGAAATTGTTCCGCTTCTGCGTAACTTTACTTATTGTCTTGGACTGCTTTTGCGGTCACAAACCGCTTTTGTAGAAGCCGCTTATGCGGAATATGGTCCGCTTCTGCGGAAATCTCTAAAATGCCCAACCTCGCTTCTGCGACTCCTCATACGCTTCTGCGAAGCCGCCTATACGAATACCCTTCCGCTTCTACAGAAATTGCTCGACCTTAAGCCATCTTGCACCTGCGACCTTTGCCTCCACATCTTCGACACCGCATCTACGGTTCTTTTCCGCAGATGCGGAAATACCTGCTGCTGCCAAAACCTGCAATTTTTCAACTTCAACTTTCATTCTGTTAGCCATTCGAAATCACCCCGAGGCCCCCGGGACCTCAACCAAAAGCACCGACACATCCTAAAACATCATTCAAACTTGTTCCAATCATCAAAACTCATCAAACTACGCTAAAACCATTAAATCACATCGGATTCAAGCCTAAGTTTCTTAAAAACTTCCGAAATACGCATTTGATCAAAAACCCGACCAAAACACCTCCGAATAACCTGAACTTTTGCACACACATCCAAAATCATTTAACGAAACTACTGCAACTCTCGGAATTCCATTCCGATCCTCGGATCAAAATATCACCCATCAACTGGAATTCGCCAAAATACTAACTTTGCCGATTCAAGCCTAATTCTACACCAGATCTCCAAAATCAATTCCGATCACGCTCCTAAGTCTCAAATAATCCCCGAAGCTAACCGAATCATCGGAAATTACATCCGAGCCCTCTAGATCAATAGTCAACATCCGGTTGACTTTTCCAAAACAAGCCTTCCTTAAAGAGACTAAGTGTCTCATTTCCATCAATAACCAATCCCATTCGACTCGATCACCTCAATTACCGATAATGAAGCATAGAGAAACATAACATGGGGGAAACGGGGCGGTAACTTACGAGACGACGGGTCGGGTCGTCACATCCTCCCCTACTTAAACCAACGCTCGTCCTCGAGCGTACCCAGAGTTGTCCTAGAAGCCAACCAACAGTTGAATAACCTTACCAAGCATATACCCGAGGGTGATCCCACATCACCCTATCTCATATAGGTCCGATAACATATTTTAACCGAAATTACACAATCCAGTCTAGCCCATAAATCATAGAACTACTTTTTTTTTCTTCTGACACCATCAATATGATCAAAACCTAACACCTATACTTTTAATAGTCCCAAACCAGCTATAATAACCTATACCTTCAACCTCAGGTGAAATCATATGATATACCGCATAATCCAACACTCGAAACGATAACCTCTACTCACAGCTGTTACCCACAACAACCAAATACCGATAGAAACCTCTTATTAGCTAAAGTCTTATTCCAACACCTTCATATACTGCCAACGATAAATGAAACATGTAGCAAACCGTAACCATTTCTCAGATCAACCATTCATGAAGCCACTTCCTTTTGACTAATACCACAATAGATTTCCGAGCTGAACCTCGATATTATCCTCCTAACAAGCTGAAATCAAATCTGTTCGTATTCATTAATGACCCCAACGATCACCTCGAATCCAACACACCACTCTAGTGATATGATACCTCAATACTGGCCTAAGACACAACTTGCATAATACACGTACCAATGAGAAACGGTCTAAACATACTCAAATCATGATAAATGACTCAAACGAAAGAGATGTACCTCAAGCTCATCAGTACCATAACAATACAAGACTGAGACCCCGTCTCACATCATAGAAATAGAACACCTGAATCTACCCTGAAAGGTTATATCTCCACGTGGCTCGCTACAATGCGTGATCCTATCCAAATACTGTTACATATGAAACGCCTCAAGTCATTATGCTCAAAATCGACAGCCACGCACAATTTGATGTCTGGAACCCCAGCAATACATTACACCTATGGTGAAACAGATAACATACGACACGTAACCCGATAGGTCATAACCAATACTCCATTTACTGAGCAACACCCAATTACTCTTCCCGCTCGACTTTCACTATGAATCCCTAATAGAACCGCACCTCATGTGCCCATGATCAACAAATCATAACGTCTCACAATATAGAATAGCAACTCAATCTGAATATGTAGCCACGTCCGCCTGCCAACGAACTCATTACCAAGGATCCTGAAGCTGCTCCTTCCACTATTACAACTCTTGCCGAAGCCGTACGATACGTTCCTGGCACCAAATCAATATTGAAATCCACAACCTCGCTCGGCGACATGCCTGACCACAAGAAACGCATCTGAAAAGTCCCTCACATCGGAACTGAACCAATGGTAAAAACCTCTGTACGGACATCCATCACGAAGGCCCAATTAAGAAAAGCAGTCCTCCCCAGCCATCCGCTGGTCTTTGGAATACAAACTACTCTGCTAGAACATAATCCGATGCACCTCGCCACTAAACCCGTGGCATTTCCAGCATAACCCATAGCGCAATAGTTCAGAATCACATAACACTAAGACAACCAGTCTGAATTTCAACATCACATCAAAAATTTAGCATACCAGCAAATAAAAATCCACTCGAGCCTCCAAATCCAAATAGCTGCTAAACGGTGCCGATACACACGATCCACAACGACTACATAGCATGATCATGAGAACTCCTAGTCTCCAACTCCATATAGCACATGAATCACCACACCTGATCCCAAATTCTGCCGTATGAATATATATATATATATATCACACCCCAAGTACCCAATCATTCCAGGAAGGATATTCTTAAATTCCCCTGTGCCATCAAACAAACTCAGATATCAGCAGTCGATCTAACGAGAAAATGCAGCAATACTACTGAAGTATCATCAGTCTAATCATATTACCTTTTTTCTGATACATATACCCTCACCAAATCACTTTCAATTAGCAGTACCATTTCCTTGATTACCTGAGGCTACTCGTTGCCTAAGAATTTTATGAACTTTTTTTCAGAACTGAACTGTAACTTATCTAGCCAAGAACTTCCACTGATCCCACTTGGAAGAAAAATCATTACACATCCCATGCTCCGCGTGCCCATAGAAAATATGCATCTCCAAACCACAGTAGAGATCAACAAGAACTCTCCCAATTCCGTTTGCACAAATTAAACTGCCAGGACTGAATCATTCTAACTAGACCAAGCTAAGTAAGCCATCAAAGCCCATGAGCATTGCTACAAAATGTCTGTAAGAACCCATTACCTTGAACACATACAAGGAATTAATCATATCCTTATCATACTGATTCAGTCTACTATCAAGCTATTCCATCTATCTAATTTCCCTTCTGATTCATCATCAACTTAATATTCCCTCTTGTTGTAGCACCACAATGCGTCAACCCAAGCTTACCACATGAGACTCAAGCATAAGACCACACTGTCTAAAACCCATAAGCCGCCGAATACTCTCTCAATATCCCCAGGAACATCACATTCCAGAATACTTTACTCGGAAGAACTCCCTGTGAATCTGAATTCGTTACCTTTACTTCCCAGATACCGATACATAGGATCCCATAATTAACATAAAAATACCACAAGTCTTACCTTCTTCCAATGAAAACACAATATCTAACCACATGCACAACCTTAAGATCCCCGATTGTTCACTGTAGAATCTTGATCACATTAGAACCATTCTCGAAAGTCATTTACTTCTTATTCAAACTGCAAATCACTTGACCTGACGAACAGAACCACCCGTGCCTCACTGATACTCCGATACCGCAAAATGATGCCTTCATCCCAATACAACCAAGAAACTTCCTGCTCTATACGCCGAGCATCCTTTGCCAATAACACTCTAGATATTCCGTCATTCTCATACTCTATAAACCATAATATGACCGCTGTCGCAAATTTTTGCTTCACTCGTGCCATCCTCAGCTCAATTCCTACGGCCAGATCTGATTTTCCAGCATGCCTCGAACAGGAACCAACATAACACATAGTCGTGCCATCAGCTAATCAACATCAACCTCCCCAACTTGGCTCGAAGCCATATATCAGGACATACTCAATAACCCATAACATTTTTACTCTAATGATGCCACAATACCATAGTGAGATTAAATTCAAATCATTTATAAGTTCGTCAAAACACAGATCATCTAGTACTGTAATCCTCTACAAATCTCGCATTTATTCCCACATCAGTTCAGTCCACTCTCTTAAGCGACCCGAATTTTCAAAATTCAACACGTACCCTTCAATTACACATGTGATCTCCTAACATACACACAAGGGATCATACCACTTAAGAACACTGCGCAGGAGTTAACCCACCTGTTTCGCCTCAATTTAACATTTATGCATACCTTCCACCGTCATACACATTACACAGTCATTTATTCTTCCTGGGTCAGAACTTATACCGCCACATGTAATGCACTTCACCCTCAACTAGGAGACATAAAATATTCTTCACGCGCCCATATTGGGGATACACATCAAATCACAATAGGAAACGAACACTTAGCAGTTCATCTATTATCCCGCCGACTTCTTCGTCACTACCAAGTCATATAAATACATCTCGCAGTACTAACATACTCATCACATGAATACCAAACCGCCATTCCGGCTAATAAGAACAATACCGAACATATAAGTTCAAAACACTTGCTCACACAATCAGCACCTCAGAGCTCAAGCCATAGGCAAGATCCGGCCTCAAGTCCTCCAGACTGGCCCCAACATCAAACTCGTAGAGACCACATCTCGCCCCTTGATTGGGGAGTCACAAGCCATCAAGGCACATCTGATACTAAGCGCTAATGTGCGCATACAAACACGTGGAAAGAATTTCAAGAGTTTCTTTTCAAGCTGAATCAAGGATGCACGATAAGAATTCAAGAATGTGAAGTTTTCCTAAAGGTTCTGCAGCCTCTCGAGGATAAATACAGACGTCTCCATACCGATCCGCGAGACTCCACTAAACCTGCTCATGACTCGTGAGACCTAGTAACCTAGGCTCTGATACCAACTTGTCACGACCCAATTTCCAAACCCGATCGTGATAGCGCCTCTCGTGAAGACATGGCCAGCGAACAGAACAACAATACCTCTTTTAACAGTTACTTAGCATGAATAAGTCTCAAATCATAGATAATATAATCATAAGTGCGGAAGAAAAATGATAGAACAGGAAAACCATCCCGACTCAGCCCGAAATCGGGGTGTCACAAGTCACGAGCATCTATAAGAATGAAATCTCCACTTTAGATTCTAGAAATACACTGAACAAAAATAATGAATAACATAGAAAGACGGTGGTGCTGCGAACGCTGGTAGTCACCTCGCTAAAACCTCTACAACTCTGCCTCCACGCAACCAATACCCACTACTAGGTGAACAAATACCTGCAACTGCACGCGAGGTGCAGGGAGTAAAGTGAGTACTCCAACTCAGCGAGTAATAAAGGTAAATAATAACTGAGTAGCAAGAAATCACGTAAAGCAGCCAATATGTTGTATAGAAGCCCGGTACAATTTTTCTGAGAAAATCAGTGAAATATGTGATATCTTTATAAATACCTTGGCTCAGTTCAAATCTCTTTTGAAAATGGTGTTTTCAATAATTACAAAATCGATTTCAAAACAATTAGGGCTAGTAAACATAGAAAAATCCGCCCCTCGGGCACAATTACCACTGTATAACAGGTAAAAAGACAAGTAAATATGCAAGATAAGCACATCAAAGTTCGCCCCATGGGCACATCTCACACAGTACCAACCCCTCGGGCTCATTTTCAATCGCTCAGACCAGTATCAGCCCCTCGGGCACAATATCACAACACTCAGTACAATATCAGCCCCTCGGGCTCAGTATCAGTCACACAATACAACATCAGCCCCTCGGGCTCACTTTCAAATCACATGGGTATCCACGCTCACTGTGGGGGTGCAGACTCCGGAGGGGCTCCTACAGCCCAAACGCTATATCATCATAAGGCCTGAAAGCTTGTACATATCAACATGAGGCCTGAAAGACTCCTCACAATACACTCGAGGCTTGAAAGCCTCCTCACAATACACTCGAGGCCTGAAAGCCTCCTCACATCACTCAACATATCCTCACATATGGCCCTCGGCCTCAATCAGTCAAAAAATAATCATAAGCCCCTCGGGCATCAGTAAAACAATAATGCTCAGCTCAAACAAAAGTTCAAATATCAGTTAAAACTCAAGGTTGAGTAAAAATATAGCTGAGTTCATGAAACAGTGTAATTCAATTGGACCTGAGTTCAAATAATGTTTCAAATGGTGAGGAAAGAGTGATAAAAATTCCTGAATGGGGGTTCAAATAGTTGGCACGAAGCCCAAATATGGCAATCAGCCCAAATCATGATAATATCAAATAAGTTTCAGTCAAATACGCGGTAAGATCAACAACCGGGACAGACCAAGTCACGTTCCCCAATGGTGCTCTACCCCACGCTCGCTATCCGGCGTACAAGTCACCTCAATATAGCACTACGGTATGCAAATCGGGGGTTTCAAACCCTCAGGATATCATTTACAATCATTACTCACCTCGAACCGAGCCAAAGTCTAGCTCGCTATGCCCTTGCCCTCGAATCAACCTCCTCGCGCGTCAAATCTTATCAAAACCACAATGAATACATCACAATATGCCAAATGAATAATACCCAATCAAATAGACTCGAAAAATATCGAAAATCACGAAGTTGACAAAACCCGAGCCCCGAGCCCACTTCTCAAAAAATCAGAAAATTCACATCTCCGGATTTCTTATCTCGCCACGAGTCCATACATATCAAATTTACCAAAATCCGAGCTCAAATGCTCCCTCAAACCTCAAATTTTTATTTTCTTAGGTTCAAGCCCTAACCTCCATTTTTGACCTCTAATTCCTTGATTTTTCACACTTAATTCATGCAATAACACATTAGATTTACGTTTTAGGCTTAGAATTCCTTACCTCAATGAAGTCCCTTAATTCCCTCTCCAAAATCGCACAAAAACCTCCAAGTCCGAAGTGAAAATATTGGGTTCTTTCAAAAATTCACGAAGAGAGAATTTTAATACCTCTGAACAGGCCTTTTCGCTTCTGCGATAACCAGGCCGCTTCTGCGCACCCGCTTTTGCGGAAATTGTTCCGCTTCTATGGAACTTCACTTATTTCCTTGTACCACTTTTGTGGTCACAAACCGCTTATGCGAAAGCCGCTTATGCGGAATATGGTCCGCTTCTGCGGAAATCTCTAAAATGCCCAACCTCGCTTCTGCGACTCCTCATACGCTTCTGCGGAGCCGCCTATGCGAACACCCTTCCGCTTCTACGGAAATTGCCCGACCTTAAGCCATCTCACACCTGCGACATTTGCCTCCGCATCTGCGATACCGCATCTGCGCATTCTTTTCCGTAGATGCAGAAATACCTGCTGCTGCCAAAACCTGCAATTTTTCAACTTCAACTTTCATTCCGTTAGCCATCCGAAATCACCCCGAGGCCCCGGAACCTCAACCAAAAGCAACGACACATCCTAAAATATCATTCAAACTTGTTTCAATCATCAAAATGCACGAAACAATGCTAAAACCATTAAATCACATCGGATTCAAGCCTAAGTTTCTTAAAAACTTCCGAAATACGCATTTGATAGAAAAACCCGACCAAAACACCTCCGAATAACCTGAACTTTTGCACACACATCCAAAATCACCCAACGAAACTACTACAACTCTCGGAATTCCATTCTGACCCTCGGATCAAAATCTCACCCATCAACCGAATTCGCCAAAATACTAACTTCGCCGATTCAAGCCTAATTCTGCACCGGACCTCCAAAATCAATTCCGATGACGCTCCTAAGCCACAAGTCATCCCCCGAAGTTAACCGAATCACCGAAAATTACATCCGAGCCCTCTAGCTCAATAGTCAACATCTAGTTGACTTTTCCAAAACAAGCCTTCCTTAAAGAGACTAAGTGTCTCATTTCCATCAAAAACCAATCCCATTCGACTCGATCACCTCAAATACCGATAATGAAGCATAGAGAAACATAACATGGGAGAAACGGGGAGGTAACTCACGAGACGACGGGTCGCGTCGTCACACGTTGTAGCTAAATTATGAATTGATTTAAGATTGGTCAGAAAGTGCTCCCAGATGGAGATAATATTTAATTCTTTGACTGTGATGAGAAGAATATAAGATTAAGTGGTATCAAGGGTTGTTGGTGAAAGATATATGCCAACTAAAACTAGGGTTTTAAATGTTTGTAAAACTGATAATGTTAAATCCATTAGATGACTTTTAGTTTCAAATCATTGTAGATGTAATCAAAAGAATTGTCATTCAGCTATCTTCATATTTTTCTAAAATAATACATAGTCAAAATTTTTATAAGATATTACAATCATCTAATGTTTTGACTGTAAGATTGAGCAAATATTAGACCCGAGTCTAACGTTATTCTGAAGGATAATCTCCCAATGAATATATTTGTAAAACTTTTAAAAATAGAGAAAATCTAAATGGTGGCTTGACATTTGCGAAAATCCTTCTTAGAGCAAAACGTACAAGTCTATTTAGAGCTAAGCTTGTGGAAAAGGGCCATGACATCCAATCACAAGAATCTATCACTTGTTATTGCTCATAGTTTATTGTGGGAATGGGTCAGATATGTAGAATGTTGTGCCAAAATGGCAAAAGATTAGTGAAATGCTATATACAGAGTAGATTAACTAGCCAAGTAAGCAGGGTTGTGAATCTTAACTGTGGTTAAGCAAATCAGCATTAATTTTCTGTGCAATGACAATTATGTTGGGATCGAAATAACATGGTGCATGCGGAAACTAATACTACAATGCTTGGTGGATGATAAATCAGACGACAAAAGAAAAATATACTAAAGTAAGCATAATAGTTTATAATTGTTTGAACAAATAATCTATATATGATAAAAATGATATAAAAGAAGACAAACTATCGAGAGAAAAATCTCCCCGCAAACAAATTGTTTGAACAATTAATCTATATATGATAAAACTGATCTAAAAGAAGAAAAACTATCGAGAGAAAAATCTCCCCCTAAACAAAACTCTTTAATGACTACACTGTGGATATTTTTCTGTGCACTTCTGAGAAGCAGAGATCCTTAATTTATAAATATGGAAAACTTGTCTTCCAAGAAAAGGATAAGATATATTAAGGAGATTTAATCGTTTTAGGAGTTTTTTTCCATTCCTTCAAGAAAGAGAGTCCCTAATAGATTATAAATTCAGGGCCAATCCTAACAAACTAAACTTTGAATCCTTAAATGATTTGAATTATATAGAATAATAAACGTTGTATTACATAATAATATTAGCAAAATGATATCAACATTCTAAGATACCTAAATTGAAAAGTTCTTTAAATGAGTTTGATTTTTTATTAGATCATGGAAATTCACTCTCCAATGTAAGCTTGGAACCATTTACTTGTGAACTTGAAAATCACTGAATCCATGAAATAAGTTTATTTACAAGCAAGGAGGCATATAATACGACTTTGTTAGGAAGCGCTTTACCCCCAGTGTGAGATTTTCCGGCGCGAATCCGGATTTAATCAGCCCCCATATGGATACCGAATACCGGGTGTGAATCCAGAAAAAAAAGAGAGGAGGCATACAATAATAACCATAAAGATGAAATATTTCTTGGTGAAACATGCAATGGAAGCAAGTATATAGTATCCTCTTGCACTAGTTCAAAAATGGTTATTGAGTCTATTGCCTTCCCCCAAGCATCAGATAGGTGTACAAAGGCACATGATATAATCCTCCATTGTGCCATTGAATTGATAAAATATGATGTTGCTACAGAACCTATTGGCAAGTCTGGGATCAGTGAAGTTAGCTGCTGCGCGAGGGGAAGGGGGAGGGACGGGCAATGATACAACCAAAAGGTAATAAGTTGACTGATTTCCGTCGGATATATAGCATGGAGTGAATCATTGTTTCTGACCTTGGCTAACGTTGGAACAAAAGGTACAAAAGCTTGACGTTCCAGAAATTTAGTAGGTACAAGTACGAGGATTCTATACGTTTCTGTCTCAAAATCATATTCATATAAAGCACCTTCTTCTGACCTTCGATATACTAGGAAGAGTAGTCGTTTGTTGTCAAGACATAAAGGACGACCATTCATGTTTAAACCAGTCCGAAAATTGGCCACAGTGTATACAACTTCCCAATTTTGGATTTTATCATCATACGCAACAACTACAATGTATTTCTTTAAGGTACAAACGAGGTGAAGTTTTCCTTTAGCCACCCCAAACCATGTATAATATCCTATTCTGATTCTATTATCTCCTGAAAATTTAACAAAAATCAGATTTTTACTATTTATTAAATTAATCATGATATTAGAAAATAACAATGAAATCAAAATTTTACAAGAAGTTATCTATCTGATCAGCAATCATCGTTGAGCACCCTTCGTCGCGAAATAATTGTCACAACTCAAGCCCATGGCACGCTTTGTCCGCTTTTGGGGATCCAGATGGTGTAGCTCACAAGTATGTTATCAGAGCCACTCCGCGTGCAACCTTGAACGATGGTGGGACAAACCTCAGCGATGACGCTAAGTCCCTAAGGGGATGTATGTGACACCCTAGGCGAATCCATACATGAGAGATGCTGGGTATATAAGTAAACAATATCACTAGTGGGTTGGGCTGTTACAATTATACTGTAAAGTCAAATATTAAATAGTGAAAATCTTACTGAAATTCTGACTTCGCCTTTGATTATCTCTATATGTAATATGATGCATTAGGTTAGGTTGTCTACATCACACCCCTTGGATCTAGTTCTTCTCCGAACCCTACATGATCGCGGGATGCCTTGTGCACCGGCTGGTTGTAATACGATGCATTAGTTTTCATAACATAAAAACGAAATAGAAAAAAAAATTACCATTTGGAAGGTGCTTAATGACGCGAAGAGAGTTGTTAAGAATTCTAGCACTTTTCTTCTTTGTATCAATGGCGAGAACACAACCATCAGCCATTAGCCAATACAAAGTATGATGTAAGTAAGCAGGTTTACTGAAGAAATATTCAAAACTTGCCGATTCCGTTGTCAATTGGTAACCTTGCCATATTACCCTTGCAGTGTCCTCTGATGAAAACATGTTCAACTCATACCCTTTTTGTTTACCTATAACTTGAACCATCACCACTTTGTATTGATCAGAATTAGGATAGTCAGAGCCCAAGCCTAAACCAAGCATCTGTTTAGAATATAAGCAATTGAGTTAGTATCTTCATAAAATATTAGAAGGCCGGCGGATCCAAGATTTTAAAGTCGTGGGTGCTCACTGATAAAAATTCTGAAAGAAGAGGAAAAAAGAGTATAGTGATGGGTGCTCTCTCAATATTTATCTAAATATTTTTATAATTACCTATACAAATTTACTAAATCTTGTCAAAAGTTAATGGGTGCTTGAGCACCCAAAATCAGCATATAGATCTGCCACCGGAAGGCATAAAGATAATGAAAAGAGGATATAAACAAAAGAATTCCATTAGCTATCACTATTATCCACCACAATCATCAACTATTTTTAAAACGTGTCATTAGGGTGTAAGGCAAGTCTATGTAACTACCCAGCCCATTTAGGCCTAGGCCCGTACAGCTTTAAAACGCGTCACTAGGGTCTAAGGTCATACTACTTAGCATCTCTCACTTGTTTTGTCGATGTGAGATTCGCCTAGGGTGTCACACTAGTACCATCGAGCATCATTGTTAACCATCACTTGCAACTACCATCATTATTAAGATCTTAATAGCACATCTTAATATTGAAAGATGTCTTGAGATTCAGGCGTCGTAATCTTAATATAAATGAATAAATAAGATAACCTAAAAGAGTATATGTATAAATAACATCAAACAATATCGATGCACTAAATAATTCTAAAATATGGATGCATTGTATACTTAACCCCAGTAAACGGCTCGGGAAACGGTATACATTGTTCATCCCAGTAATGGGATTGAAAACACATAAAGTGTCAAGGATTGACTAGTACAGCAAGAGGAGGTGGCCGTTGCATGAGGCTACAACCTTTGGAACTTCGACATAGGATTGACTTGTTTCAACATTATTACTTCAAGTAGAGATTGGGTAGGGAGAAATTTTGTTGTAAATCTTAGGGGATATGGTCTCTGAATATAGAAGCGTTAAAACTGGTGGCAAGTCATGGGTTTCAACAAGATTTGGATCAGAAAGTAAGTGGTTGAATTTCTTGTTTAGAGTTTTGCATTGAATTAATTTCTTCAAAGGCAAGTAAGAGATAATTTCCACAACTAAATCGTTATGCAGCTCCATATTATTCATCAAATCCTTAGCCTTGCTTTGATTTGTTTGGTATAACATGTTTTGTTTAGACGGAAAAATCTGTATTCAATCGGCTTTTATATGTAACTGCTACTATAGATGTGTGCCCTAATTTCCTTACGGTGTTTGCCTGTTGGGTTTTTCTATTTCCTTGAAAAAAAGAGAACACATTTATTCGGAAAAATTTTATTTTGTGTATGAAACTTTTTTTTGTCTCACAAATTTGTGGACCTAAATTTTTGTGGACCCAAAAGTGTAAGATTGGGGTCCACAAATTTGTGAGACAAAAAGGAGCCTCATGCAACTAGTGTCAATTGTATGAGATGCAAAATAAAACTTCTCCATTTATTCAATTTGGGTTTTTATTAAATGCAGCTGTTAGTTGTGCCCTATTTTCCTATCATGTTTGATTTTTTATCTGTATCTATTTTTACCATATTAAGAGCATGTTTGACCAAGTTTCTGTGATGCTAAAAATACTTTTTTCTTCCGAAAAGGTACTTTTAAAAAAAAAGAGTTGTTTAGCCAATGCAGAGAAGTACTTTTGGTCGGCAGCAGAAGCAGTTTTTCTGCTTTTGGGATGAAGCAGAAAATTCTAGCTTCTTCCAAGAAGCAGAAGTAAAAAATTAATTTATTCAAGACAAAACTATCCTCACCATAAATTTATAATTTTCAAAAATTATCCCTTATTAATTTAACTTTTTTCTTTTCATTTTTGTTTCTAGTTTTTACCATTCTATTAAAATCAAAGATATCATATATATGAATCATATTGTAGCTTTTCAAAATTTTTATTGACATTTCTTGTTTTTGATTTTTTCTTTGTGTAATGTCTTGTAACTTTCTAAATTATCTTCTTCTTTTTTCAAACTAAAGCAAATTATCAATTCTCTTCCTCCAAATAATCATTTATAATTTCTTCTATTATATGCCATTAGTTCCTGAATATTTAAAACAATTATCAAATCTAATTTATGAAAATGACCTACAAATAGGTAATAAATTTACAATTGTATTTCACAATCTATCTATATATTATCAGAAGAAGAAGAAAATGCATCCTCATTAAGTCGACTGGCAGCCTCACAGTAGGTCACTTGGCATTTTAGGACAAAGTTAGTAAGGTTAGGTAATAATTAATTTTTTTAGTTTAATTTTTTTAAATAAATAAATTATACATTATGTGTTTTTAATAATTAGTTACTCTTTTTAAATTAGAATTTAAGCATACTTAACTATTTCTTTTACGATTTTTGTATATATTTAAAAGTATTTCTATTTTACGCTCAATACCTTCTTTCAAGTTTGACACTCAGAATCATCTAGTTAATACTATCATGGTTATACATAATTCATCTGATGACATTCTTCTACCGATACGAAATTCAACTATTATACTAATGAAGACATTACTGCAAAGATTGGTGAAGGAGATGAGCCTTCTGATATTCCTTTAGAAATGCGAGGCTAGTCTTCTACTAACGTGGAGGCGTTGTGTGATAGAAATAGAGAAGATATTGTTGAAAAATATTATCATGTGTGAGTTGCTTTACTTATTATTTTATAATGGATTATCAATATATAGTAATTCATGGACAGACTTCTAATTTATACTGAATGATGTTATTTTAATTATTCAAATCATAATATAACAATAAGTAACTATACTAGATAATATCATATGCTTTGGTATAATTATACTATATATAAAATTGATTTAAATTTTTAATATGTTTGTTTGCTTTATGCTTTAAATTTTAATCAAATAAAATATCTAAAAAAAATAAAATTTTGTTACGATAAATATTTAAGTTTATTTTTCTATGTTAAAAAATTATAAGACCTTGGTACTATCTTTTTTAGTAATTTGACACTCAAAAGTACTTTTTAGAAAGATTGACCAAACATAATTTATTTATCAAATGTTGTGAAAAGTACTTCTTAAATGAATAGGCCAAACACAAACAGTTTTTTTTCAAAAGTACTTCAGAAAAAAAAGTAGTACTTTTCAAAATAAGCAGATTTTGGCAGCTTGGCCAAACGGGCTCTAAAAGCACGAAGCTCCTATCGAAATACCGTTCGCCTTGTTTACCCTTCTGTCACCTCCCCAACCCCGATCGTGATGGCGCCCAACACACTGCTAGGCAAGCCCGACCAATTTAACAACCTTAACCCTTTTTATACAGTTCATGATTCAATTAACACAAATAATTACTAAGTCATAATACTGAAACTCTGAAATATAGTTAAAACATGCGGAAAACCCAAGTAGAAATACTACTACTACACAACCCGAAGAATCCGGTGTCACAAGTCTGAGCCTCTAATATACGAGTGTCAACAAACTACATAATATTGTGAAGAAATGCGGAATATAATAAATAGGATAGATGGGAAGATCATGACTGTGGACGTTATGAAACTACCTTGATGCTCCCGGATATGATGCTCAATAGAGAAAGTCTCACTCAGCCTCAGTGGGTATACCTGAATCTGCACACAAGGTATAGGGAGTAAAGTGAGTACTTCCAACTCAGTGAGTAATAAACATAAATAAAGGCTGAGAATAAGAAATCTTGAATAGGCACAAAGTAATTCTATAAATATAGCAACTTGAACCCAGCAGTACAAATCAGTAAATCAATGAAAACGGTTAAGGATATACCACAACAGATAAATAAGTAAATGACAATCAAATATGCAATGCAATAGATAAACCGGTACTCTCCAGTACCCGCTGCGACGTGCAGCCTGTTCCATTTATTTATCGTTGACGGCGCTCACTGGGGGTGTGCAGACTCCAGGAGGGGCCCTTTACGGCCCAAGCACAATATCAATCCATCTCGTGGCATCCATTAGGCCCTAAGCCTCAAGAAATATTAATATAATACTGTTGCGACGCGCATCCTGATCCTACACTCAGTCCAGAATTACATAAGCCCCTCGGGCACAATAGCATGTAAAATATTCAGCCCAAACTTCATTAGAAATATTCTTTAAGTTCCAAGTTTTGAGAAAAAGTGGCTAAGTTTGCAAAACAGTATTAAATACTAGGGCTGAGTTCAATTATCTGTAATTATGATTAGGAACCAGTAAAAATAATCCCTGAATGATTCAAGGAGTTGGCACGAAGCCCAATTATGATAATTAATCCATTTTTATAAGGATATCGACTAAGCTTCAATAAATTAGGTAGTAATTTTATTAAGCGGGACGAATCAAGTCACGATCCCCGACGGTGCTCTACCCCACGCCCGTTATCCGGCGTGCAAGTCACCTCAACATAGCACTACAATATGCGAATTCGGGTTTCAAACCCTTAGAACATCATTTACATCTATTACTCACCTCAAGCCGGCCAAAATCCTAGCTCTCTATGCCTTTGCCTCTCAAATCGACCTCTACGCGCGCCGAATCTGATCAAAACCACAACGAATACGTCACAATATGCCAACAATACCCAATCAAAATCAATTTAAAAGTAGCGAAAATCTCAAAATTAACAAAACCCGAGCCCCGGACCCACGCCTCGAAATTTAGAAATTTTTCCATCAACGGGTTCCTTATTCTCCCATGAGTCCAACCATACTAAACTTATCCAATTCTCATCACATTTCAACCCTTAAATCCATGATTCTATCCAAGAGGGTTTTCTAACCTTTTTTACTAAAATTCAAGGATTAAATTCCAAAACTAGTAATATATTCAAGTTATACAACTAAAATTGAGTTAAGAACACTTACCCCATTGTTCTCTGCAAAAATCTGTCAAACAATCGCCTTATCCGAGCTCCTAATCGCTAAAAATGGAAAATAGGAATGAAGTCCCATTTTCAGAACTTAACATTCTACCCAGGCCCGTTCTTCTTCGCGTTCGCGCACCGTACCTCGCATTTGCGAAGGCCAATCTCCCAGACCCTTCGCATTCGCGTTCCAGGGATCACGTTCGCGAAGGCCAATTTCCAAGTCCTTCGCGTTCGCGTAGGTCAACTGACCCTAGGCCCAATTTTCCTTATACGCGTTCGCGACTACTCCACCGCATTCGCGTAGCACCTTGATCCACTCCTTCGCATTCGCGACTACCCCTTCGCGTTCGCGAAGTCCAAAATAATAGCCTCCCATTTTTCCTCTTCGCGTTCGCGAGACTCCCCTCGCGTTCACGAAGAAGGAACCATATACCAGCAACCAGCAGTTCAACAAGTCACAAAAATGACCCGTTGGGCATCCGAAACACACCCGAGGCCCCCGAGACCTCAACCAAAAACACCAACATATCCTAAAATCTCATTCAAACGTGTTCCAATCATCAAAACACCTCAAACAACACTAAAATCATCAAGTTACATCGAATTCAAGCCTAAGTTCTTCTAAAACTTCCAAAGTACGCATTCGATAAAAAATCCAACCAAATCACGTCCGAATGACCTGAAATTTTGCACACATATCCCAAATCACCTAACGAAGCTACAACAACTCTCAAAATTCCATTCCAACCCTCGGATCAAAATCTCACCTATCAATCGGAATTCGCCAAAATACTAACTTCGCCAATTCAAGCCTAATTCTACACCGGACCTCCAAAATCACTTCCGATCACACTTCTAAGTCACAAATCATCCCCAGAAGTAACCGAATCACCAGAAATCATATCCAAGCCCTCTAATAACACATAAGTCAATATCCGATTGACTTTTCCAAACTAAGCCTTCCTTAAAAAGACTAAGTATTTTTCCTTCTAAAATCAATCAAAATCAACTCGTTCACACCCAATACTGACAATGAAGCATAAAGGAGCATAAAATAGGAAAAACGGAGCGGTCACGTGACGACGGGTCGGGTCGTCACGCCTTCATAAGTATATTATATGTTGGATATACTTGTAATTGTCAATTTGTAATCACTATTATTTTCTTATGGGCAAAATGAAAAAATGTCATGTGCCTGCTTTTAGGTTTAGGATTCTTTAGAATTCATATTATTTGGGGTTCTTTCCTTACGTTTTTCTTCCTTTGGTTTTTGTTTCCTTTAGTTGTAAGATTCTTTACAATTTTTATTTATTACAATGTGTATTATAAAATGCAATTAATTTTGAAGGACTTAATTATTTTCTTATATCATTATTACTATATCAGATTTAAAAACGTATTCCTATGAAATCAGAAATGCAATTAATTTTAAAGACTTTATTATTTCTGTATATCATTATTACTATATCAGATTTAAATACGTATTCATATGAAATCAGTACAATAAGACTCCTATGCGTATTCAAGTAAAATAAAAAACCTACTTAAAATAGAAAAGCATATATATGAAAGAACCTTTACAATGAAAAGAATGTAATTATGGAATTGTAACTCAAAAACATTTTTTTTTTTAAAACTCTCTCAAGATGTAAAAAACCTTTCTCGTTGTAGCTACTTCTTTACCTCTCACTTCTTTACATCTACTCAATAATCTCAACATGAACACATACCAATCTAAGCCTCATAGCACAAACTAAACCACTGAACCTCCGGATATAAGATCTATGCAAATAGATGATATATCTACTACCTTTCAACCTAAAACTTTTCTCCAAACTTTCTTACTCGACAAACACCTTTCTCCTAGACTAGCTAATCCCAATCCCCCAGCACTTACCTCTGACTTAACGGATGAAATCACTGTATGCAATGATAATGATGATAACTTTATTCCTATCACTGCGACTGACAAGTCTCGCTTATATGAGCCTTGGAAATATTCGATTATCATCAAGTTATTTGGCAGAAATATTGCACATCATATTCTAAAAAATAAACTTCTTGATCTTTGGAAGCCAACGGAGGAACTTCCTCTTATTGACCTGGGTTCAGATTTCTTTCTTATAAAATATCAGAAAGAGGAGAATATGATTAAGGCTCTCCATGGTGGTCCGTGGTTTGTTCTAAGCCACTTTTTATCTGTTTGTCGCTGGGAGCCTAAGTTCGTTGCTTCTGCTACTCAACTCACATACTCTGCTTTATGGGCAAGGCTCCCTGAACTGCCGACGAAGTTCTACGATTTGGACATACTCCAGCGTGTGGGGTCGAAATTGGGCAAGCTACTTAAGATCGATTCATGTGCCTCGTCTACAACTAGGGAAAGATACGCATGAATCTGTATTGAAGTGCCATTGGAAAAGCCTCTAAAAATGTCACGACCCGGATTTCCCAACATCGGGATCGTGATGGCGCCTACTCGTGGTAGCTAGGCAAGCCAACTTACTTACCCTTTCATTACTAGACAATTACTTTAACAGTTTACAGCATCAATATAGAACATGAAATTTAACAAGAATAATAGTAGAAGTCTAATTTATAATTACGAATCATAACGCGGAACAGTCATTAATAGCCTCTACCCAAGATTTGGTGTCACAGTACTCACGAACTACTAAGAATATCCTAAATACAATGGTCTGAAAGAAATATATAAGTTGTCCGTCTCGAAAATAATGAAGCAACAGTCTAAAAGAGAACATAAAGAAGAGATGTCGGGCCTGCGGACGTCTACAAGGCTACCTCGGTCTCATAAAAATGAAAGCCTGCTCCCGCACTAATGCTGCTGCTGCTCCTAAAAACCTGGACCTGTCCAAAAATGCACAGAAGTGTAGCATCAGCACAACCGACCCCATGTGCTGGTAAGTGTCTAGCCTAACCCCGGTAAAGTAGTGACGAGGATAGACTGGACACCACATAAACCTGTGCAGTTATAAATATACAACAAAAATCAAATACAAGGCAATTAACAATATGGGAGGGGGAAACATGCTATGAGGAGATACAATATTAATAGTATTCCCGAGTAACAAACTAAAGCAGCTTATATTCACAATGTACAAGGGATCAATACTCAATACAAACACATGGTATCAATAACTGTTGTGGCGTGCAACCCGCTCCACAAATACCACTATTGCGGCGTGCAACCCGCTCTACAATACCATTGTTGCATCGTGCAACTCGACCCATATCATTGTTCATGTATCATTGTGGTGGCGCGCAACCCGACCCTCATATATCATTGTTGCAGCGTGCAATACGATCCTCAATATCATTTAATAGTCTGACTTCCCAAACAACAGTCACAATTAAAGGACATAAAAATAAGCAAATATTTGACAAAATCCCGTTAAGGGAAAGAATCCAACAAGTTCAACCAAACGTCTCGGCAAGGGAATAATCAACAACGCTTTCTCTTTCTTACTTTTCTTATCTTATAACCCACTCTACTATTTTGAGCCAACGCTCCAAAGAATCAAGTAATCATATCACCGTTCACATGTTATTCACAACATATAGAAATCCTCCAATAATCACGGAGTTCACAACCAAGTTATGATAGTCACACTATAAGGATTCACGGTCATGCTAGATATCGATGTATAGATACTCGTCACCATGCCTATACATCGTACCCAATCAAATAGCAACTATCAACAAGACAACTCATATTCCCTCAAGCTAGGGTTAAACCAAACACTTACCTCAAAGCCTTGAAATCCACTTAATCCTCAACTATCGCTTTACCTCGCGGTTCCACCTCTAATTCGCTCGAATCTAATAACAAACTGTTCAATTACTTTAATAAACATTATATGAATCAATTTGAATGCATAAAAATGATTTTTCCAAGTTTTTACAAAAAATTCCAAAAAACGCCCCCGGTCCCATGTGGTCAAAACCCGAGGTTCGGACCAAAACCCGGTTACCCAATTCCCCGCGAACTCAAATATGTAATTTTTTTTGAAATCGGACCTCAAATTGAGGTCCAACTCCCCAATTTATAGAAAACCTATGTTCTACCCAAAAACCCTAATTTCACCCAAGAAAATCCTTGATTTCAAGTGGAAAACATGTTTAGTGATGTTAAAGATTGAAAGAATTGAGTAAAAATCAACTTACAAGTGATTTGGGATGAAGTTTGCTCTTGAAAAATCGCCTATGGTGTTTGGGTTTTGAAAGAATGGTGAGAAGTGGTGAAATTTCGACTAAGTATAAAATTTACTGGGCTACGGATATGGGAAATGCGAACATAGGTTCCCATTTGCGAACAAAACAGGGCTGGGAATTGTGAGATTTCAGTTCGCATTTGCGAACATTGGGCCTAAGTGCAGACTTCGCATTTGCGATCTTGGCACTCTCGCATTTGCGGGCACTGTGATCGCATTTGCGACCAGTGCCTGGAAATCCCTTACTCGCATTTGCGAGCAATTTATTCGCATTTGCAATCCCGCCAAATCCCCAAACTTCGCATTTGCGATGGGGAGTTCACATTTGCGAGTCTCGCATTTGCGAGAAATCCTTCGCAAATGCGAAGATATCAGATCTGATCTGCAACTATTTTTCCAAAGTTCAAAAATGCAACTCGACACCCTTCCAAAACTCACCCGAGCCCTCGGGGCTCCAAACCAAACATGCATACATCCTTAAAAATATCCTACGGACTTACTCGTGCGATCAAATCGCCAAAATAACATCAACATCAATAAATCAAGCCTCAAAATCATAATTTTCATTTCAAACTTTAGATATCTAGGTCCGAAACACGTCAAATGACGTCCGATTTCGACCAAACTTTACGAAGAGCGCTTAACACATATTTAAGACTTGTACCGGGCGTCGGAACCAAAATATGAGCCCGATACCATAGTCTTTTATTCAATTTCCATTTTCATTTTTTTAATAATTTTAGGAAAAATAATTTAATAGAAAAATTCTTTCCTCGGGCTCTAGACCTGGAATTTGTCTCCGGGCACATGCCCGAGTCCCATATTTTTCTACGGACCTTCCGGGACCGTCCAATCTCGGGTCCGGGTCCGTTTACCAAAATTATTGACCAAAGTCAACTTTAATCATATTAATATCAAAATTCTTCAAATTTTTCATAGAATTCACATATTTCAATATAAAAGTTTTCAGGCTATGCGCCCGGACTGCGCACACAAATCGAGGCAAGTAAAAATGAGGTTTTCAAGAATTCGAAAGCACGGAGTGGATGGAGAAATAGGTGATGACCCTGTGGGTTGTCACATCCTCCACCTCTAAAACAACCGTTCATCCGAACGGACAAAAGAAAGAAGTACCTGACTCGGGGAACAGATGTGGATAACGGCTCCGCATATCAGACTCGGACTCCCAGGTCGAGGCCTCAGGGGGCTGACCTCTCCACTGAACACGAACACGAACAGAGGGAAAACTCCTAGATCTCAACTGATGAACCTACCGGCCTAGAATAGCTACCGGCTCCTCCTTATAAGATAAATCCTTGTCCAACTGGACAGTGCTAAAGTCTAACACATGGGTAGGATCGCCGTGATACCTCCGAAGCATAAGACACATGAAAACTGGATGCACGACTGATAAGCTAGGAAGCAATGCAAGTCTGTAAGCCACCTCTCCTACTTGATCAAGAATCTCAAACGGACCAATGTACCTAGGTCTAAGCTTGCCCTTCTTTCCGAACCTCATCACGCCCTTCATAGGCGACACCCGGAGCAATACCCGTTCACCAACCATAAAAGCTGCATCTCGGACCTTGCGGTCTGCATAACTCTTCTTCCTAGACTGAGCTGAACGAAGCCTCTCCTGAATGATCTTGACCTTATCTAAGGCCTCATGGACTAAGTCTGTACCTAATAACCGAGCCTCTCCCGGCTCAAACCATCCGACTGGAGACTGACATCGTCTACCATACAACGCCTCATACGGGGCCATCTGTATGCTGGACTGGTAGCTGTTGTTGTAGGCGAACTCTACTAAAGGCAAAAACTGGTCCCACGAGCCTCCAAAATCAATGACACAAGCTCAGAGCATATCCTCCAAAATCTATATAGTCCGCTCGGACTGACCGTCCGTCTGAGGATGGAATGCTGTGCTCAACTGGACCTGGGTGCCCAACTCTTGCTGAACTGCTCTCCAGAAGCGCGAGGTAAACTGCGTACCCCGATTTGAAATGATTGATACCGGCACACCATGAAGGCGGACAATCTCCCTGATATAAATCTCAGCTAACCTCTCGGATGAATAGGAGACTGCCACTGGAAGAAATGCGCTGACTTGATCAGCCTATCAACAATGACCCAAATAGCATCAAACTTCTTCCAAGTCAGCGAAAGTCCAGTAACGAAATCCATGGTAATCCTCTCCCACTTCCACTCGGGGATCTCAATACTCAACAATATCTTTCTCATCCTATGCCACCAATAATGCTGCCGCAAGTCCTGATACATCTACGCGGCGCCCGGGTGAATAGAATACCGAGAACTATGGGCCTCTGCTAAGATCAACTCTCGAATCCCATCAACATTGGGCACACAAAATCTCCCCTGCACTCTCTAAACACCATCATCATCTAAGGTCACCTTCGTGGAACCTCCATGTTGCACCGTGTCTCTCAGGACATACAAATGGGGATCATCAAACTGCCGATCGCGGATACGGTCCAATAGAGAAGAACGAGCGACCGTGTAAGCTAACATTCTGCTAGGCTCAGAAATATCTAATCTCACCAATCAATTGGCCAAAGCCTGAACACCTAAAGCAACCGGTCTCTGGTTAACCGGAATATACGCAAGACTACCCATGCTGGCAGACTTCCTACTCAATACATCAGCCACCACGTTGGCCTTACCCGGGTGATACAAGATAGTAACATCATAATCTTTCAACAATTCTAACCACCTCCTCTGCCTCACATTCAACTCCTTCTGCTTAAACAGATACTGAAGGCTCTTGTGATCCGTGTACACCTCATACGTCACACCATATAGATAATGCCTCCAAATCTTTAAAGTATGAACAACAGCTGCCAACTCTAGATCATGAACTGGATAATTCTTCTCGTGGATCTTCAACTGTCTCGAAGCATAGGCAATGACTTTGCTATCCTGCACCAATACTGCACCAAGCCCAATGCGGGAAGCATCACAATAGACTGTGTAAGGCCCTGAACCCATGGGCAAAACCAATACTAGTGTCGTAGTTAGAGCTGTCTTGAGCTTTTGAAAGCTCACCTCACACTCATCTGACCACCTGAACTGGACACCCTTCTGGGTCAATCTGATCATCGGGGCTGCAATAGATGAAAATCCCTCTACGAACCGGAGGTAATAACCTGCTAACCCCAAGAAACTCCGAATCTCGGTCACTGAAGTTCATCGCGGCTAATTCTTGACTGCCTCAATCTTCTTCGGGTCCACTTGAATACCCTCTGCTGATACAATATGGCCCAGAAATGCAACCGAACTCAACTAGAACTCGCACTTCGAAAATGCAGCATATAGCTGACTATCCTTCAGAGTCTGAAGAACCACTCTGAGGTGTTGCTCGTGCTCCTCTTTGCTACGGGAGTACACCAGAATATCATGAATAAAGACTATCACGAATAAGTCTAGATATGGCCTGAACACTCGGTTCATCAACTCTATAAATGCTGCCGGGGCATTGGTCAACCCAAATGATATGATTAAAAACTCATAGTGCCCATACCGAGTGTGGAATGATGTCGTAGGAACATCAGACGCACTAATCTTCAGTTGATGGTAGCCAGATCTATAGTCTATCTTTGAAAACACCCTTGCTCCTTGAAGCTGGTCAAACAAATCATCAATCATCGGCAGTGGATACTTGTTCTTTGTCGTCACTTTGTTAAATTGCTGGTAATCAATACACATCCGCATTGATCCATCCTTCTTCTTCACAACTAACACCGGCGCACCCCAAGGAGAAACACTAGGTGTGATAAAACCCTTCTCTAGTAAATCCTGCAACTGGTCCTTTAACTCCTTCAACTCTGGCGGGGCCATGCGATACGACGGAATAGAAATAGGCTGCGTGCCCGGAGCCAGATTAATACAGAAATCAATATCCTTGTCGGATGGCATACCCGGCAAGTCTGAAGGGAAAACCTCAGGGAATTCCCGAACAATAGGAACAGAGTCAATAGAAGGAACCTCTGCACTGGAGTCGCAAACATACGCCAGATAAGCTAAACACCCCTTCTCGACCATACGTCGAGCCTTAACATATGAAATAACACTGCGGGTGGCATGATCTGGGGTCCCTCTCCACTCTAACTGGGGCAATTCTGGCAAGGTCAAGGTCACGATATTGGCGTGACAATCTAAGATAGCATGATATGTGGACAACCATTCCATCCCTAAAATAATGTCGAAACCCACCATATCTAAAAGCAGTAACTCAACACGGGTCTCAAGACCCTCAAACACAACCACACAGGAACGGTGCACCCGGTCAACTACTATAGAGTCACCCACCGGTGTAGATACATAAATAGGAATGTCTAAAGCATAACTAGACATAGCCAGGCAGGTGCAAAATAGGACGACACATATGAATATGTAGACCCAGGGTCAAATAGCACTGATGCATCTCTATCACAAACCAGAATAGTACCTGTAATAACGACATCTGACAACTCGGCCTCTGGTCTGGCTGGCAAAGCATAAAACCGAGGCTCAGCCCTACCTCCCTGAACCATGTCTCTGGGATGATCGGCTACCTGCTGAACCCTACCTCTAGCAGTCCAGCCTCTACCTCTACGGTCTCGAACTCCACCTCTATGATCCCTACCCCCACCCTGGCTGGCTGGGTAGTTTGTGGGTCACCTGGTGCCTGAATCATGGGGTGAGGACCCTGTTGCTGCGATTGTGTACCCCTCAATCTTGGGCAAGCTCTCCTGATGTGGCCATACTGACCACACTCATAACATCCCTCCATATGATGAGACTGGCTCTGACGACCCGAATGACCTCCACGAAAACTCTGAACAGGTTGTGCACTGATGTGAGCTGGCGGTGCACTGAGT
Source organism: Nicotiana glauca (assembly GCA_026770625.1). Classification (NCBI taxonomy): domain Eukaryota; kingdom Viridiplantae; phylum Streptophyta; class Magnoliopsida; order Solanales; family Solanaceae; genus Nicotiana; species Nicotiana glauca. Next base: position 84,865 of record MU674208.1, on the reverse strand, counting down.
GACTGCTGATCGGAATGCTGCCCACGAAAGCCACGATCACCTGGAACACCCTGCGAAGACTGAAGGGCTGACTAAAAGGGCCTGGAAGGCTGACCCCTATCGTAAGAATCCCTGCCTCCAGATGAGGCACCACTAAATCGACCTGAGTGACATGGTCTCTTGTCTGACCTAAGACCACTCCCCTGTGGGAGAACCATCTCGATCTTCCGGGCCACATTGGCCGCCTTCTGAAAGGTAATGTCACTACCCGCCACTTTGGCCATCTGAAGACGAATAGGCTGAATCAAACCATCAATGAATCTCCTCACTCTCTCCCTCTCGGTGGGGAGTATGACGAGGGCATGGCGAGCTAGGTCGATAAATCGGTTCTCATACTGGGTGACCGTCATAGACCCCTGATGGAGGCGCTCAAACTGCTTCCGGTAAGCATCCCTCTAAGTAACGGGAAGAAACTTCTCTAGAAATAACTCCGAAAACTGATCCCAAGTTAAAGGCGGTGACCCTGCTGGTCTGGCTAAACAGTAATCCCTCCACTAAGTCTTGGTGGATCCAAATAGACGAAAAGCCGCAAAATCAACTCCATTGGACTCCACAATGCCCATGTTCCGAAGAACCTCATGGCAGCTAGATAAGAAATCCTGGGGGTCCTCAGAAGAAGCTCCGCTAAAGGTGGCAGTGAAGAGCTTGGTGAACCTGTCCAGCCTCCACAAAGCATCTGTGTCCATAGCCACTCCATCACCGGCATGTGCAACTACCCCCGGCTGAACTGGTGGAATCTGAGTCTGAGGAGATACCTACTTCGGAGTACGTGCGGCAGGAGTCTGGGCCCCTCCTCCAGCCTGGGAAGTGGCTGGTGCTACAGGAAGCAATCCTGCTCGGGTGACACTCTCCATAAGGCCAACCAACCAGACCAAGGCGTCCTGAAGAACTGGGGTAGCAATAAACCCCTCTAGGACCTGAGCTAGGTCCACCGGAACTATTTGGGCTAGGGTCGGAACCTCCTCATCAAGGCCAACCTGAGGGTCCGCCACTGGTGTCGTTGCTGGTGGCTGGACTCTGGCCCTACCTCGGCCCCTAGCATGGCCACGTCCTTTGCCCCTAGCGGGAGCTCCCTGGGGCTCGGATTGCTGATCGGTGGATGAGGAAGTGTGTGTTCTCGCCATCCATGAAAGAATAATGTAGAAATTCAATCAGCATTGAGAAACCAAATCGCACGACAAGAAAGAACAAATGAGATATTTTTCCTAACTCATAGACTCTAGGGAACAAGTACAGATGTCTCCGTACCTAACACTCAGACTCTACTAAGTTTGTCTGTGAGTTGTGAGACCTATGTAACCTAGTGCTCTGATACCAACTTGTCACGACCTGGATTTCCCACCATCGGGATCATGATGGCGCCTACTCGTGGTAGCTAGGCAAGCCAACTTACTTACCCTTTCATTACTAGACAATTACTTTAACAGTTTACATCATTAATATAGAACATGAAATTTAACAAGAATAATAGCGGAAGTCTGATTTATAATTACAAATCATAACACAGAACAGTCATAAATAGCCTTTACCCAAGATTTGGTGTCACAGTTCTCACGAACTACTAAGAATATACTAAATACAATGGTCTGAAAGAAATATATAAGTCGTCCATCTCGAAAACAATGAGGCAATAGTCTAAAAGAGAACATAAAGAAGAGATGTCGGGCCTGTGGACACCTGCAAGGCTATCTCGGTCTCGTAAAAATGAAAGCCTGCTCCCGCACTAATGCTGCTGCTGCTCCTCAAAACTTGAACCTGTGCAAAAATGCACAAAAGTGTAGCATCAGCACAACCGACCCCATGTGCTGGTAAGTGTCTAG